>CAJPEV010000014.1:232404-350945 GCA_905338385.1 Darwinula stevensoni | reverse complement strand
TTCCATATGATCTACGTTGCAGAAATGGCACTGTCTAGGGATGAGCCAGTAGAGGTTTTGTCACGGAGCACCTGGGGAATTAATAGTCTCCGCCAAGTACCCGATGAATCGGACATTTGTATGATATACATGCTTTTATATCATGTAAATGTGTGCCTAAGGTTCCAGATTTATGGAATGATCCTGCACATAGTCCAAATTTCCCACGCGAAACATTGTCCCAAAGTCAGAGGTCATTAAATGAGAATGAGGTGCTGAGGCATTCGCTGCAACTCAAAATGCTACTTTTCGTTGAAACTGAAATGCAGCACCACGGTCATTCCGAGTCGTATTTGTTTACTCGTGTACAAAATGTGATAAATAGCTGTGAAAGAGTCGGATTTAGATTTGTTGGACTGGTTTATTTGTGATGATGTAGTCAGGGTATTAAATGTTACACGTGACCAGTATTAGTGAGGAACATTATTGCAAATACATTGTTAGCATTCCGCCCCTTCTTATTCCAGTAAAAATGTCAGATTTCAGACGAATCGATGGAATATTGTCTCATTGGAATGTCCCAGCCGCACCCACTCATTCCTCTCGTGGTAGAGCGACGGTTGGGGCTGGGTTCGAAGGCGGTTTGGTAGCGACTGTAAAATTTTTGCGAGGAGTAGTGATTGATGGATGTAAATACGGGAAACTGGGTTTTTCAAAGCGATAGAAGGTACGCGAGGTGGCACATCAGCATTAAAGTCACAGCGCGGCAATACTGAAGAAATTCAAGCAAGAAAATAGAGTTTGCTCCTTTCCCTCAGATTACAGTACTACCAAAGGCGAAAACCAGACCTGAATTGAACCAAAAAATCTTGCATCTGTGGGATGACCGTTGATCGTCTAAGGACCACCCAGTTTCTACCGAACGAGCGGTTCTTCTTCAGCGCCTATGCGATGAAATTCCTGTAAAGGCCTGGCCAGAAACTGGTGAGAGGCATGTCACTTCGGGTGCAGGCAGTGGAAAAGCAAAAGGTGGAAGCTTATTTTAAAGAGATCCAGTTCTATGTCAGTAATTTACGTATTAGTTAACATTTGATGGCTCACATTATTTGCACAACCTTTTCTCATTTCAGCGAAGATATCAATAGATGTGAAGGCATAATGTAAACACCTAATTTAACATTGTTTGCACCATAGCCTCGTAGATATCAAACACTATGATGTCTGGATGCTGTGCTGACTGCAATGCCATGGAACAGGTGAAGACCGCTACCATTTTCACAACTTCCCACGCCTTGAAGTCGATGTGAAGTAAAAGGGAAATTCAATTTCAAGGCGAGTCGACCTTTCCTTTCATTCTCCCACATATTCGGTTTCGGAAACATTGGGATGGGGAGTCGCCCGCAGCGGAACAGCTGTGTGATCTGCATTCCATGAATTGGTTTTGTCTCAGCAGCTACAGACAGCAACCAAGTAAGGTAAGCAACAGAGTGGTGCATTCCGTTGTGAGCCTTCTCGTTGACGTCCGTCCCTGCTGGTTGTTTTCTGCGAGGCAATAAATCCAACGCGAATCCGTCAAAGGACATCATTGCAATGTCTTAATCAATCTCTGTTAAAATCCGTTTTTCTCACGCTTTGAAGGGCACAATATAATATCACGGGGAAGGTCCCCAATCCTGGATATTACGTCTTCCTCGTCCACTATTATCAGCCTCAGTATCCAGGTCTGAGCTCTGACCTTCCTAAGCATTTTTTTTCCTACACTTTCTTTCCCTCCCATTTGTCAGGAGAGTTCCACTCTCATCCCAGCTTCTCTCTCCAAGGCACTCCGGGTGCACACCCGGAGGCAGAAGGAAATAGGCAGAATAGGGCATTCTACCTATTTCACCGAATTCAGTGTCTCGTCAACTTCGACACAAGTCTCGTGCCGCTCGTTTCACGCTCTGAAGTCTAAGACCGAGTTCATACTCCAGCTGTGCTGCATTGCACAGCATGCCGGACACTCTCGATGACAGGACAGCAGTCCGTCAACGGGCATCAAAACTGCACGCTGCATTCAGCAGGTGCAGCACTGCGTCTGCTGTAACCCATGTTTTACTGTATCCCCAACAGATAGGAACGGTTTCCATTCGATCTATCATGATTGTTGTCGGACAGCATGCGGGATCCAATTGCTGTACAGCATATTTATTGATGCTAAGAACATAGTATATCAGCCTACAGTTGACTCAACATATTAGGATACCACTTAATGGAAAACCATTATGTTGTCCCGATTTTTTTTAAATCCATGAGATTCATTATGAAAAACTTCGCATAAAGGAATACGGTTATCAGTATAACCCGCATAAAGGAATGAACTTTTTGAATGATGAAATAACTTTTTCCAGATCTTTGAAAACAATTTCTTTTCTTCCTTTCTCTCGTTCTCTGGCGTCCTGCCAGTCCCACCCTCGCTCCATTGAACCAAGGTCATGTGCAGCTGCCGCGTCACTTTTTTTTTATTTAAAAGAACTTCTTGAAAGCTAACGGAGAAATATAAAGGAATTTTTAAAAATCGAAAAATTATTAACAGTACACAGAAAAGAGTGGATGTAAAGAGAAAAAAACATTGAAAAGCGCACAAAAGGTACCGTATATACAGTAGAAAATGAAAGAAACACGAATGCACAAAAACGGAGACATATGAAAAAATTGGGGGGGGGAAGGGAAACTACGAGTGCGAAAAAATTGCAAAAAAGCATTTTTTGCTATTTTTTTAGTCATTTTAAATAATGACGAATGCACAAAAACGAGTACCTAAAAAGTCGTCTGAGGTACGAAGAAATACAGCGAGATAGTTTTGGTCATTGGAATGCTTTGGATTATGAATAAAAGTTCGCTGGTAACTAAAGAATTCCATTAAGCGGAGTTGACTGTACAGAATGCACCATAAGTCTGGAACCATGGTAATGTATTTTCTTCGTATTCCATATGATCTACGTTGCAGAAATGGCACTGTCTAGGGATGAGCCAGTAGAGGTTTTGTCACGGAGCACCTGGGGAATTAATAGTCTCCGCCAAGTACCCGATGAATCGGACATTTGTATGATATGCATGCTTTTATATCATGTAAATGTGTGCCTAAGGTTCCAGATTTATGGAATGATCCTGCACAAAGTCCAAATTTCCCACGCGAAACATTGTCCCAAAGTCAGAGGTCATTAAATGAGAATGAGGTGCTGAGGCATTCGCTGCAACTCAAAATGCTACTTTTCGTTGAAACTGAAATGCAGCACCACGTTCATTCCGAGTCGTATTTGTTTACTCATGTACAAAATGTGATAAACAGCTGTGAAAGAGTCGGATTTAGATTTGTTGGACTGGTTTATTCGTGATGATGTATACATCGTCACTAATCCTGACTATAGTCAGGGTATTAAATGTTACACATGGCCAATATTAGTGAGGAACATTATTGCAAATACATTGATAAGCATTCTGCCCCTTCTTATTCCAATAAAAATATCAGATTTCAGACGAATCGATGGAATATTGTCTCATTGGAATGTCCCAGCCGCACCCACTCATTCCACTCGTGGTAGAGCGACGGTTGGGGCTGGGTTCGAAGGCGGTTTGGTAGCGACTGTAAACCTTTTGCGAGGAGTAGTGATTGATGGATGTAAATACGGGAAACTGGGTTTTTCAAAGCGATAGAAGGTACGCGAGGTGGCACATCGGCATTAAGTCACAGCGCGGCAATACTGAAGAAATTCAAGCAAGAAAATAGAGTTCGCTCCTTTCCCTCTGATTACAGTGCTGCCAAAGGCAAAAACCAGACTTGAATCCCATCTTGCATCTGTGGGATGACCGTTAACCGTCTAAGGACCACTCAGATTCTACCGAACTAGCGGTTCTTCTTCTTCAGCGCCTATGCGATGAAATTCCTGCAAAGGCCTGCCAGAAACTGGTGAGAGGCATGTCACTTCGGGTGTAGGCAGTGGAAAAGCAAAAGGTGGAAGCTTATTTTAAAGAGATCCAGTTCTGTGCCAGTAATTTACGTATTAGTTAACATTTGATGGCTCACATTACCTGCACAACCTTTTATCATTTCAGCGAAGTTATCAATAGATGTGAAGGCATAATGTAAACACCTAATTTAACATTGTTTGCACCATGGCCTCGTAGATATCAAACACTATGATGTCTGGATGCTGTGCTGACTGCAATGCCATGGAACAGGTGAAGACCGCTAACATTTTCACAACTTCCCACGCCTTGAAGTAAAAGGGAAATTCAATTTCAAGGCGAGTCGACCTTTCCTTTCATTCTCCCACATATTCGGTTTCGGAAACATTGGGATGGGGAGTCGCCCGCAGCGGAACAGCTATGTGATCTGCATTCCATGAATTGGTTTTGTCTCAGCAGCTACAGACAGCAACCAAGTAAGGTAAGCAACAGAGTGATGCATTCCGTTGTGAGCCTTCTCGTTGACGTCCCTGCTGGTTGTTTTCTGCGAGGCAATAAATCCAACGCGAATCCGTCAAAGGACATCATTGCAATGTCTTAATCAATCTCTGTTAAAATCCGTTTTTCTCACGCTTTGAAGGGCACAATATAAGACATGATGAGTATGACTATTATTTTTTTCCCTCACGAGGAAAGGCACATGAAACAAATGTGACACTTCGTGATTAATAGAGATGAAGGTTTTCGTCCGAAAACTCATAAACGCGGAGCAAATTATTTATCGACAACCCATTCCATTATTGATCGCTTCCCATTTTCGCACCTTCGAAGGACGTCGAAAAAGAGGCAGAATATTTTATGAGGAAGAACAAGCGAAATACAGCTCTCCATGAAAGGAATACTGTGTCGTGGCAGCATTGAACTCAGTCAGACCCGAGCTCTTCCAAGGCGTGCTTCATCTGCAGCGTCCAAGGTAGATGGGGCTGAGGTCTTCTCCACACGCCTGACCTGGAAGTCCCCAACACTTTCCCTGGATCCGCGGGGAAGGGTGCTGTTCCCAATTCCGCTGAAACACCAAAGCAAGCAACTCTTTTCAATGACCGTTTCGTCGTGGCGGATGGGAACGAATTAAACGATAGATGATGTTCTCTTTTCTGGGAATGTCATTTACCCAGTAATGCGCTGTCTTTCCTCCTTTGGGGTTTCGAGGTGCATCCCGAAGCGATGGCCCTCGCCAAGTTTCGTCTGCTGTCGGTCACATGTTGCCCATCGAGAAAAGCTGACGCACGTCGAGGAAGGGAAAGTGAAACCCATTTTTAGGGAACTTCCTCATCGATCATAACCCGAACCAGCTGGAGTCCTCACCGAGATGGTGCAGGGATGCGAGAATCCCCGTTGTATAGTGCCTTCCAACCGATCTTTCCAGCGGGTTCCCATTCAACGAAAGGTTTTGCAACGATGGAAAAGATATCAAATGCTTGAGGGTTTCCTCGAAATCTTCCAGTTCATTGTGGCTGGCATCCAAGAATGTAAGATTCTGAAATCCTTTAACCCCTGCCAGAGAAGTTATTCGGTTCTTGGAGATATCTAAAATTTCCAGGGTACCCTGTCGAGAGAAACGAGGCGAGTACTCTTCTACTGCTTCATAGCGTAGAAGCGAGCTCGTAAATTCGCAAGAGAAATTACCTGAAGCCCCCTGACAGTGCGGGGATCAAACACGAGCTGCTCCCCTTCCTGCAAGGCTTGACTTCGTAAGTGCAGTTCCCTGAGACTCTTCAAACATTCCAATCCCTCCACGATCCGGATTCGATTGCAGTTCAAGTACCTGGACCCGATCGAGAAAAGATCAAGTCACCTCGGGAAAGTTTCAGACCGAAAATAACCGAATCACTGCACCATTCATGTCCTTGCCGAATCCGACCGAAGCGACTCACAATTTTTCCAACTTGACGAACCTCCCAATGAGCGTGAGATCCTCGACACAGTTGAAATCCAGGTAGAGGAGAGTGAGGGTATCAGCATGCGCACCGAGGCTGTCCACCCCGGAGAGAGCGTTCTCGTGGAGATACGCAACGCGAATCCTCCTTCCCCTCGGCACTTCCGGCTGTACGAACACCCAGACACATGCACGTCCGTGGATCCTCGTGGAATGGCTGCGATGGATGGAGAGCGTCACTCACCAGTGTTTTCAGATTTCGCTTTTGCAATCGGAGATGGCTTGATTTGTGAGACATCGCTACCCAGAATGGCCTGTTAGATCGATAGCACGTGATAGGTTTCCAGGCACGCTGTTACCATGTAGTAATCGATGACACGACTCGGTTACTACCCATCAAGTTCACTTCGTTATCTCGTTTGAATGTGTTGATAGACGTTAATGAAGCAGATGATAAAGTTCTTGATTTCATTCATTAATTCTAGAAAGGAGGCTCAGATCGGTTATTCTTGAATAATGCAATACCTTCAATTGAAAAAAAAGTGGGAGACATCGTGAAGGACTGATGATTTCGACAAGCTGGAGCGTGGGTGTTTCCCGCACCTTCACATCTGGCATCACTGCGAATCTCGCCAGGAAAAGGGGGAGACTAATATATATCATTCATAATCCCTTTCGAAGTGACCGCTGCTATCAGGGCTCTATCTCAAAGCATTGGCCTTAGCAGTAACGTGAACGATGCATTGCGATTGGCTCTCGGCATTGGGGTAACAGGAGGTCGTACTGGCCAAATGCACAATAAAGAAGGCAGAAGCAGTTCTTCATAAGCGATAATTACTCCTAATCCGATGCATGCCAGAGGTAAAGTCTCAGGAAGTGGGCACCAGCTAGAAAAAATACTTGAAAATTTATTTAATGTTTTTTTTCTAAAGCTCTATATGAGGATCCATCAAAAAGTTCCAGGACCGACTCTCGTGTGTGCGAATGGCACAAACGATTTCGCAAAGGCGGTGAATCAATTGAAGATGACGAGCGGAGTGGCCAGCCATCGTAATGAGGCCGCTCTCAGCGCTCTTGCCGAACTCGTTCGCAGTGACCGTCAATTCATTATTGCCATGGCTGCGAGGCTGGGAATCTCGTCTGGATCCTGTCAAGCGATGATAACCGAAGATTTGAACATGCGTCGCGTAGCCGCACGGCTTGTTCCGAAAACTCTAACCGACGATCAAAAGCAGCATCACCTTGACACTTGCAGAGATCTGAAAGCAACTACCGATGAAGATCTCACATTCTTGCAGCGAATCATCACCGGGAATGAGACGTGGGTGTACCTGTTCGACCCCGAGACGATGGCTCAGAGTTGTGTGGAAAACACCCTCGTCGCCATGCACAAAGAAATGCCGAACCGTCACGTCCCGTGAGAAGTCGATGCTCATTATTTTCTTCGATACCCAGGGCATTGTCCACCATGAATTTGTTCCTCAGGGACAAACTACCAATGCTGCCTTCTGCAGAGACATTCTCTCACGGCTCATCATAGCTGTCGGACGCAAACATACAGAATTCTTCAGACTGCGCACGTGGATCCTCCTGCACGACAATGCGCCGTGTTACACATCAAACTCGTTCGAGAATTCCTCACCAGTTACGGAATAACACTGCTACCACATCCTCCCTACTCCGCAGACCTCGTAGCTTGTGATTTCATGTTGTTCCCGGACGTGAAGAATATCCTGAAAGATCGCCGTTCCGAGGACACTGATGTCCTCCAGTCGGCTGTGACCAAGACCCTGAAGGAGGTTGAAAAGAAAGAGTTCCAGTGGGTGTTGAAGTCTCTACGGAAACGTTGGGAGAAGTGCATGGAGAGTCAGGAAGGCGATCACACGAAAACCTAAATTCGTTGAATAGGTTTGCAATGCAATGTGCAGTTCTGGAACTTTTTGATGGGTCCTCGTATAATCAAAGAATCCCTTTTCGGAGCCGCAACTTTTCGTCGTGTCGATTCTGGAGGATTTGAATGAATCCAGGGGCAGAAAGTGTGAAGAGAAACACAGAGTTCTAGGAATCACGATCTCTATTTGATATTATACTGGATACTTTGGCCCATGTAGGAAGCGTTATGAGATCATCAGAACGATCTAGCTGGATTTGTAGGGTGCTAATCACACTGACGTCCACGGACCCACACCAAACATACACACGCTCGCGCTCTCTCTATCTCGATTCGTTTTCACTTGAATTCCAGTAGTTGCAGACTGTCGCGGAGTCATCGGAGTGAACCCGGGATCATGCACTCGCGACTTTGCTTGCTTTACAGATGAATATGTAGACTCTTGGAAGACATCGCTTGGAAGACAATGGTCGAAAGATATGCACCAACACGAAGGCTACTGGCCTCTCTTGTCCGGCACTCACTGTTCATGCGAGCCAACGACTGCGAGGAAGACATGAGAGGAAGAGTTGCAAAAAGTCAAGTAAACGACTCGATAACAATCTCGCAATAGCTGGCTATACACTCGATCACTGGGCGCTAGTAGTACTGTTAAATTATTATCAGCACGAAGGAAGGAAAAAAAACAATGCCTTGTCATCATCAGTGATGATAACTCCAACATCAACAACAACAAACAGCTGGAAGACTTGTGTACTCTTGGAAGACTTGTGTTCACTTGGAAGACTTGTGTTCACTTGGAAGACTTGAGTTCACTTGGAAGACGCGCATATCACTGAGGAAACAGGAAAAATCCTATGGAAGACGACGACTTGTGGCACTTCTCTTGGAATGACGGGGCGAAATCCAGCGAACCCTGACCCTGATAGAGGAAGAACGAAGCCACGCTTCAGATGTGGATCGACGGGATGCTCTCCGTGATGACGCGATAGAGATCCACGGATGAGGTCGACATCCCGAAATAGCCGAAGAGGAGACCCAGGGCGATGACAAACCACTCGTAGACTTTGATGTACCAAGGGAGCAGATGGCCCTTGAGCTTCAGGTGGAACCAGCAGGGCAAGAGAATGGAGAGGATGGTCCCCGTGAAGCTGCCGATAAGCCCTGTGAGATCGAGGAAATGAGGAACGAAAGCCGCCAAGAGGATGGTGATGACGACAACCCCGATCCGAAGGGCGACGCCCCACACCCTCACGACCCCGTCAGGGTCGTAGCATGATGGGAACCTGGTCCTGGGACGACCCCGGAACAAGGCCGATCGCATCAGCTCCACGGCAGCAAAGTAGGGCAAGGCAAAGGAGAGAAGAGCCTTGATGACGAGGATGAAGTTGACGAAGGCCTTGAAGCCCTGGGTAGGCAAGTTGTTGGTGATCTCATCCTTGACGGCCTCGCCCCATGTCAGGAATCCCAGGAGACCGAAGAGGGACTTGAAGACAGCTGCTGCGATGTGGCTCCACTTCAGCATCGGCCAGAACTCGTTCGGGTCCCTCATGTTTCCTTCTAAAGTGGGCAGAAAGATTTGAGAGGTGTAGCTGAATACGATGTTGCCCAAGGAGATGGGAAATTTGGTGATATCCATGCCGAACTTGAGTTGGCCCCATTCCCACGATCCAGCCCTCGTCAAGCAGTAGCCCAGAATGACAACGTTGATGACTATGTGGGCCATGGTACACCAAAAGCTGAGAGTGGAGACCCGACCCAGACTCTTGAGGAATCCGCAGGGAAGCAGGAGGAGACCGCAGAGCATCATCCAACTTCGTCGATCCACTTGGGCCTCCGGAAAGCTGCCGTAGAGGAAATCCCCGCAGGTGATGATGTAGAGAATGCACGTCATGATGAGTTCGATGATTTGGGCCGTGTTGACCAAGATTCCCCCCCAACGAGGACCGAAAACGACTTGTGCGATCCCGACGTAGCTATCTCGGACACGGACGAGGACTCCATCCGCATTCTCTTCGTAGAGGCAATCCACGAGTATCTTTCCCGTGTAGCAAGTGAGTTGGGCCACTCCGATCATGGCCACCAGAGACCAGACCCCCCCGTGCAGTACGGCCAGAGGCAGCGACACCACGACCATCCCCTGCAACAAGAATCAGGGAAGAAAATTCACTTTTACTCACTCTTTCTCTTGGGCTTGCTTTCATCATGACGTGAGCCGGAGTTGTCATTTGGGAAAGGGACTTAAGGCCGGATATGGGCACTCATATATTCAACCAATGCTACAGTATTTGTAGAGTTGAAGATAGTATCTTGTATTTATGAGAAAATATTTGGGTCTCAAATCAATGGGCTGTTTCTATTTATGTCCTAAGTATCAATAGTATTTAGAGGAGAAAAAAAACACCTAAAACAGTACTTCCGTATGATTGCCTTGAAATTTAGAATGGCAGCGATGGATCAATGATGCTACAGGTGAAAAAGAGGCAAATGGGCGATGTCAACAGGGTCCGATTGTTTCAATTTCCTCAACGAAAAAGATAAAGGAAGAGCCTTCTCTCTTCTTGAGCTCCAGTGACGCACATGCGACGACTGTGTCGTCTCTGCTAAGTCGGTTCAGCAGAAGAACGCAGTTCATTTCTTTATCATTTATTGCATACCAGTGCCGAAACATATTGTAACATCATCTCGCTAATTCAAGGGGACGGTAGTTGACTAATTAAAGTAGGACAAATAAAATCGTGGGTTTCCTGCCAAATTTTTCACGGCGTTTTTTCAATGATTCTTAAGTCTCGTTGTTTTGGAGAGCCTGGAATAAGCGGCAATCTATGCTATCTCTAATTAAAATGCTTCCAATTGCTTCCAATTGAGTGCATAGGCCTCCGAGTGGATTTTGGATCCAAGAGCCTCTTCTCATTCGGAGATCTGTAATCTATTCTTCGCAGTCGTGCCTCTGAAAATCCCTATTGGAGGAATTTCACCGCCTGGATCTTGGATTGGTGACTCAACCAGACGAAATTGTCAGCGGCTGAAGCAGCTTGTAAAGCGAAGGTGGAGAGTGCTAAAAGGAAGAAGCTATCATAGATGCTATAGAATGGTTCGTGGGATTGTATTTCATCGTCGGAGAGATAAAACCACGTCGTTTTGGGCCTCATCAATCATTCCCAAAGGCTTCTAAAAGTTGTTTCTCATTTTAAAAGGATGGAAAAAGTGAGGAAATTGCGCAATCCAGTAAAGGAGTAGGATGCATGGATGTTAGCCCCTTTTTTCCATCACGCATTATGCCTGCCTCCCTTCTATCCACTTCAGCCTCCATTCTTATGATCTGACAAAGCTATATATATACTATATATATATACTCCTAGTATAGCTATATATATACTCCGTAGAGGTGCAGATGGAAATTGACATATGCACGAAAGTCAATAAAAAAAAAACGTTGCAATACAAACCTATTGAAAATGAATAGTGGGGAAATTACTTTTAGGCTTTTTTGCACTGAAGATGTTCATTTTTTGTGCTGAGGAATCAAATGGCATTTAACTTCCGTGAAAATTACCGGATTATGTTCAAGTGATTTTCCCTGCAGCCCACCGAGGGGCAAAATCGGAGTAAATGTCACACATGCACAACCTTTCCAAAAGTGAAGGCGCACCACGAGCATGGCCATGCATGACAGGAGCATGTAATAATTGAGTTTATTGCATTAGACTCTCCTGGGTACGGATGAGAACCTGAACCATACCCAGGTCAAGGAAAGTTGCCAGCATGTCCAAAAGTCCTCCTTCATGCAATGACAATCTACACCTTACCACAAACAAGCCAAAAGTATTGGAGCTCGATCGGACTACCACCACCAAATGGCCTAATGGAACCATGCCTCATTACAACGCATTAAGCTCCCGTCGCGCTGCCATCTGGCTATTAACTGATACTCCAGACAGTAGACAGGTCTTCGATGCCTGCTGCCTGGCATTCACATGGTTACTGAGGCGTCCAGTGGAATTACACTATTGTCACCATTTGCTGAGTGGGCATTGACTTTCGGCAATATACAGTAGTGTATACGACGCTATTCTGTCTGAACGAATGTCGTATCATACATGCGATACACTGTAGCATGTGCTAACATGCGATGCAGCTGAATCGTTCACGCATATCCAGTCTGTTACCCTTGAAAATATCGAGGCCAGGAAACGAGTTGATTGTACAGCTTTTGGGTTTTTCTTCGCATGGAATTTATGAAAGATTCGTAAGAGCAAAAATTCCTGGTGGAAACTCTCACAGAAATCGAGGGAACTAAATTGGCTCTTTCACTGCGTTGCCCATTTTCTGCCCCGTCTGTGTCTTGTCCTTTATTAAGAATTGAAGTGCCACAGTCGATGAAGCAAGAAAATAAACATGAAACAAGGAGTACATGGTGCTACTCCGTCTGTCTTCATTAAAGCACGACCTGTAGTTGTCATAGGCGTCGTTGAGAAATCTAAACTCAGAAGAAAAATGTAATATTGTAATGCTCTAAGATTCCCCGTCCGTTACTACGGAATAGCTCACAGTACCTCCAGTACCAGTAAAACGTCTGAAGCGATTATTACTGTGGGTGTTACATCGACTTGGGGATTCAGGGCAATTATAGACTGAAAATGCCTCTGTGGACGTGAAATTGAATGTCTTCGGAAACGCATATATATAGAATTCGCGTGTTCTATTTTCTATTTTGTAGTTTCATTTGTAGTTTCAAAGAACAGTTATTACTTTTAAATATTTTTATTTCAAATAGCTATTTTAAATAGCTACTCCTCCTTTGTTTTTAGCATCTGTCATCGAATAGTCAACCGGATTATTTCTCCCATCACTGGCCTGCATACAGTTTCACCCGAGAGGGATGTACAGGTCTGAAACCAAATAAATATGACAATTATAAGAGTTTCAGCGTTACAGGAAATGAAGATTACTGGAGATGAACAAATCAGGTAAGGGATGTTTGAGCGTTTGAGCACTCTCGCATGAGGCAGAAGGGCCTTGCTCTTCCTCAGCATCCCTCTTCTCCCATCCAGCCCAAGGATGGAGGGAAGAGAGAGGCTGGGGAATGAAGCCGATCGATCAGCTCCCATTCTCCTCCTCCTCCTCCTCCTTCCCCTCCTCTTTCTTCTGAGTCCCTTCTGGTCCGCTGTAATTTTATTCCCATCTCCACTTCAGCGTCCGGGCAGCCCGGTGAAACACGCAGATTTCCTTTGATTTACCGAAAGGAAATGCTGACGGGTAGTTATCGAATGGGAAAATGCTGGGAGGGAAAAGTCTCATGAATATTAAAGAAAGCCGAGAGGTCGATACAAGGACTGTGACGCGACTCGTTTAGCATAAATTTGTCTCGCGTCAGGCCCAGATTGAGTCACATGCACATACATGCATACAATGTGCTTCCTCTTTTAACGATCGCGCTCGTTGTTTCATCGCTGTCTCTCACCTGAATGGCATTTGTGACGTTCCAGCCGGCTTGCCAGGCCGAAATTTTCTCCTGAGGAGCTTCACCTTCGAAGCAGCCTTCATTGATTTCGAAACTAGAAAGCCGGCCGTTCATTTTGGGGCTGTCCTCGGAGGACATCCTCTGGAAAGTGCCCATTTCCGTGTCTTCGTACAGGGTGCCAGGGACGTTTCCCGCTCGGGCAAAATGCTGCCTTTCTCCGGCCGTGCTGCCCTGGAAGAGATTCGTCGGCAGGGCCTCTCGCACTTTGGCTCCCCATGTCTCCCTCACTTGGGGCCACAAGAGTCTCAGGTTCGTCCACATTCTCACTCACTCGGGGATGGTCGTAGGTGGAATATCACAGAAGAAATGCCGGACCTCGTCCGTGTTCTGAAGCTGCAGCTTCCCCCAAAGATGGGAAATGGCGGGCGGGAGATGGGAAAGATCCGCGCCTCGGAGTTTGCGCGACCCCGTTCCCTCATCATATCGACGTCCACTCCAGAGGGAAGAACCGGCGCCCCTTTCAAGACTAAAAATACTTTCCTGCGATGCAGACTCCAGGGAGACTATGATTCATCTCTCCGTCGTCTCTCATATCTACCCATTCACCGTTACGCATGATTATGCGTATATCCTCTCAGAGTGCCACTCGATAAGAAAAAACATAATACATTGACGAAAGAACCGCCGCAATAAACGCTCATGAGGGAGGAGTCACAAAAAAAAGGGGGTGGGGTGGGGTCTCACGAATCTGAAGCGTGATCAATACGACAACGTGACCCGCAACTATGGAGAAGTGTCCCCTCATCATTCAACTACAGGAGGCACTGGGTTCGTGAAACCACCGATTTCATCTCGAGATCAGAACTTCCTTTTTTGTTGTTCGGTTCTTGTCGATCTATTTGCTTTGTTATGAGTACCAATACATTATTAACGGTTGCTAAAACCTCGTGGTTGGGAGAGCAGGTCGGATCCCCGGAGTGGAAGGAATTCAACTGCAAGTTCAGAAGCCCTGCGACAAACTGTCCATAACATCCTGGGAACAACGATACTGCTGTCTCTTGCCATCGGATTTACGCAACTTCTACCTCGCACACGATGGATTCGAGCTGTCCTGGAAGTGGAAACCCAAGCAAGGTCGGCGTCTTGTTCATAGATCTCTCGTGCGAGAAGCCCAAGTTAGTGAGTGATGCCGTGTCTGTCCAGGTGAAGCGTTTCCTTTGGGTCTCATGAAGATCAATTCTCTATCGAGACTCAGACGAATCAGACACAACTACTATGGTCAGTCCGAAATGACCGAGGGGAGCGTTTACCATGATTCATCCCTCCAGCAACAGATCTCTGGTAATTTAGCGCATCTAAATTATTGGCGCCGAAAAGATCGCGTTCTTCGTAACCTCGTCGTGGTCTCGTGTCCAGAGATGACAGGATTTTCTGGAAGGTGGAAGGCCTACGAATTGGATTCTTGCAACGGGAAGGGGAAGGTGTGCCTCGTGTACGGACAGAAAGGAGAGGACCTGAAACTACCACCACCCACCGAGGCCCAGATCTGGTTCATGGACGTGTCCTACGACTGGCACTATCTTGCATCCAGCTTCACTCATTACTTTCGGATGATGCTCATGAATCTCGGCCTACCCTATTGGCAATACTCCTACACGAGTGTCGGTCAACCCGTTCAGGCACAGGTATGGCACGCGTTCGTGAAAATCCTTTGGCGAAAATTATTTCTCTGGTATGTCATCTCTTCCGAGAAATATTTCCCATGCACAGGATATGTATATTACAGAGGGTTGAGCACAAATTATTTCTTTTTGAAAAGTTCAACTTCTCAAAAAAGAAGAGGATCTGCATCAATTTTGCATATAACCAACCATGACCAACGCAAGGGTAAGAGGTAGTTAGGATACTTGGGTCATATCTCGTACATGGGAGTTTTATTGTGAAACCCAGACCAATTGTATGTTTTTCCCGTCGACATGGAATCTGGTACCTAATTTACTCGGAGATTATACCTCTTTCGAAGGAAATCATTCCCTCCCTCTAACAGTATCAAGGTGCAAATGAACACAGCTAACCTAAGGGGAACCATTTAGCACGAGTTGAGAGGTAGCCAAGCAAGTTCTCACGATCAATCGGATTTGAGGTCTTGCTAGCAAGACATCTTCACTTCACATGTCAAATTCCAAGAGGTAACACTAGAGCAGAAAAAGAAAGTAGCCATCAGCCAGTAATTGCCATTCGCGGCCAAAAAAGGGCGAAATTACTTTGTACTAGTTTAATGCAGCTAACTATCGGCGAACCCTGATATCACAATTTGCCACTGTAGGTATGGAAACACTGGCTCACTCCTCGCCTGGTGGAACACGAGTGCGAAGACTCGACTGACAACGAGGAACCTTTTCCTCCCCTCAATTTCGTCGATCCCACCATCCTTAAGTCTCGCCTCAGCAGGAGAATGAAGTGAGCGAAGCCATGGCCGCCTTTGCTACTTTGTGGGAGTCGAGTCGTCAGGCCCGAAGCTCTCTGCATTAGATGTATAATCCATAATTTTTTCCAAATGTGAAAATAAATCTTAGGCTACACATTCGTCTCGTTCTTTTTCGTATAAACTAAGTGTGAAACAGAACTCGTCATTGAATGCGAACAGTGTTGAAGAACCTGAAGGTCCTGATTTACTATAGACCGATAACTAGTGTTCGGATTTATTCGTGCGCCTGTAATCTGAGGATTCAACTTTTGATTTTCCAAATACTGTACTGCCATCTGCCGGACGAATGATTCAACCAACCCTGCCGAAGGGGAAGGAAAGATGGAGGAGAGAAGGCGCTATTAGAGGGAAGCCTAAGGGAAGGGAGGGTGAGGGGGGGAGGGGGGGGGGGAGAAGCTCCAGCAGCCTATTCACGGCCTGGCAGGGAGCAAGTCAGTCAGAGAGTGCGGGACGAGTGGGGGAGTTCGAGTGCATGGGGTGGCGTGGCTAAAAAAAATTCTCCTCCCGCCCCCAGCTTCATCTGAAAATGTACTGTCCTTTTCGGCTGCAGTTCTTTGCAGCCTTTCTCCTCGGCTTTTTACGGACTCGTGTTCTCGTTTCTGGACAACCTCTAACGCCTCCGTACTTCAATTTGGCCGAGGGGCGGCGAGTCACGGCTACCGCCACCTGTGGCGAGGGCGTGAATGAGCCCGAACTTTACTGCAAACTTGTCGGTGCCAGTGTCGAAAAGGGAGATGTCAATATTAATCTGATTCAGGGACAGGTGAGTTTCCTGCCGTTCCTTCGCCTTCGGATTCATCCCCAGCATGAAGTCGAGCGCATTTACCAGTGACGAGGGTGATCCTTTCAGGTTTGTGATTATTGTGATCCAAGCAATGGCACCCTTCTTCATTCTCCGGAGTATGCAGTGGATGGTACGGAGAGATGGTGGCAATCTCCGCCACTTTCCAGGGGACCCAAATACAACGAAGTTAACCTCACCATCGATTTGGGACAGGTCAGTTTCCCCATCGATACCGTGGTTCCCTCCGATCGTCGCCCACGCTAAGGTTTTGCGACGGTTCGAAATTGGAACAGAAGGCAGGGTCGAAGTTTGGGTTCGTGATCTACTTATTTCTAGGCCGCTTGTGTATAGCATGAATGTGTGTATGTATGTGTATGCGTGCCTACGTGTGTGTCTGTGTACGAGAGGAAGAGGTTTGGAGACAGCCTTGGAGGGGGTATGTGGGATAGAAAGGGAGGGAGGAAGCCTTCGAGGGGGAGGGGGAGCATCTGGAAGACGTTAGAGGGAGACTTGAAATGTGAGAGAGAGAGAAAAGATGCTCCCAGCTATCTTTTCCTCTTCTCTATGCCTGGATATGTGCCGATGGGCACATATCCAGGGATTCATATGAGGAAGAATATGCGAACCCACGATGGGTTTTCACTCACTCAGATATCATAATTTTTTTTTTTAACCTGAATGGACATACACGCCTTTTCGTCCAGTCATGAACCGGAAACGGGTTCGAGGACGAAGGAGTGTAAGCAATCAATCTGCCATGTGTTGATGAAGGCCGGAAGCGACCTCATTACCACTTGTTCGCCAAACGGTGAAAAAGGACGGACGAGGAGTAAACGTCCGTGGCCAAGTTTGACCCTACGGCAAGACAAAGTGAGTTTTCGCAAATCGACCGTAACGAGACAAGTCCTTAATATGTTGAGAAATCTGTAAGTTGAGGTTGCCTCGTTTTGCCCCTGTATCAGCGGAAGGGTTTCCTGCTCCTATCGTCGCCTTCCTGCTCCCATCAGCCTCCAAGCCTGGGAAGATTTCTTCTTTTACTTGACATGCCATCATATTTCCCATGCTGTCCGGCCTTCCTTTTTCCCGCCACACTTCCTCTGTTCTTCTGGGTCCTCCATATTCGATTCATCATCTGTCAAATCCTGGATATTGGGCTTTTTTTTGGAGAACTTCCAATGTTCCTTCGATGAGATGCCTCGAAGTGTTACGTGCTCTGCTGTAGGTAGTTTTCATGAGCTATGAGTAAAATTGATAGGACCAGTAGAGCGAAGTGGTGAATTTTTGCTGTTATGAATTAGTGCTTCGTTCGACTTTTAACTGTCAAGGAATTAAAATAAATCATTCCTTGGAGTGGCTCTAATGGCAGACCTCTGTAAGCATATGTCAGAGTACAGAGCATATCTGACTGACTTTTTATACATGATTTTATCTTTGCGATGTGCGCGTGCAATCTAAATATTGGGATGAGATCAACCTACTCATTTGCACACCACATATCCGGTATGGCGCATAAATACCGCCATTCTGGCAGCATTTCAACAAGTGGTGGAATTCGTTTGAGCTAAGAAGATTAATTTCTTTGCACTTTTTTTATTACTGGAGGCTGGTACTGCAGGCAACGTTTCACTCCAGGACATGATTCCTCGCGATAGCACAAGGCCCCTCGCAAAATCACTGAATTTCGGGGACCTGTAGAGCACTGGTATTAGGCCGACAGGAAGACTTTTCGAGTAGATCTTTGGAGAAACTGGTCAGGAAAAATGGCCGGAAAAGACAGGGGCGTTGTTCCCGCCACAGTCTGTGATAATCGTCCACTCCTGAGTCCTGACTTCTCCCAACCCGCACCAGATGTCTCTCTTGGGAGGCATGTAGACCTTGCCTGCATATTCACGCTTACTAAGAGAGAATGGTCACCGGGGAGCTCATGTTTCGCCATCTTCGGCTGAACCCTTTCGCTCAGAATTCTTGAATGCTCAAGCTATGAAATTCTGGAGAGGTTGAGGTTGAAGTGAAGACCGAAAGAGATGCAATTCGAGTCACCGCGGCTGTTCTAGGCTATTTTGAATTGGAGTATAGAGAAGATTAATTAAAGGATGTGGTGGAGGTGCCTGGAGCCTCTCACCCTCCCCACTGGATAAGAATTGGCACCAGGGTCACAGACTATTTGAATGAGCAAAGAGACAGCGAGAGAATAGTTACGAGCGAATCGATCTTAGAAGGCGGGAGCAAATATGTCAGGCTAACATTAATTTTTTTTTCATGCTGTCGAGGCTGATCGCTGTAATCATAACTTCACCCGTGATGATGACTCAACTTATGCCGATACATCGTCGTCCCAGAAGGCGAGACTGACATTAGTGGTAGAAGCCCGCAGAGAAGGAATCGAAGAATGAAGAATCCTCTCCCATCTTTCGCATTTCAAGCCTTCACATGCGGGCAGTTAACGGGACCGAAAACCGAGGTGTAAGATGAGGACAGATCTCTACAACAGAGACCGAACTCATCTCCGATCCTAGGGTACCAATGTATCCTCATAAGTTGACGCCTAAAATGTTCAACGCCTTCTCGTGCGGTTTCTACCCCTGCCGTCAGTTTTAGCTTACGGTGGAATGGTGTATAAATCCTATTTATGTTTAGCATGCACATTGGCAGCATTAGATAGGACTGAACTCCGTATTTAGTTCCAGTTTCCTTTGAGTTCTATTCCTCATTCGAATTTCAGTTAGCTTTTTTCCTTCAAAAAAGAAAGCACACTTACACAAACTTAGGGGAAATATACAGAGTGCCCAATATAAAACCAAAGGATTTATTTTTTATGCTTTGAAAATCATTGAGTTGCGGAGCCATGGGTATTAATGAATCCAATCTGAAATAGAAATATACATTTTATTATTTACATTCGTTTATGAAAACAACAAATCGTAATCAAGCAGCATAAATATAGATGAATACTTGTCGATAGAAAACATCATTTCGTTGTTAAAGGCGTGCTAATTGCAATCCTTTGGCTTTTTACTGGGCACCCTGTAGTTGCGGGGTCGGATCCTCGTTTCAATGAGCAATAATTTGCCATATTTTAAAATGCTCAATTGTGTTTCAAACAGTGGAGCAATCATATTTCGCTAGTTTTACTTACATTATCGCGAAGTCGATAAGGAGTTGGGACGTGCTTCCTTCAGTCAAACTAAAGTTTTAGAGAAGAAGGACGGAAAAACTGCTCTCTTCAGAGATTATATTCCGTAGCTCTTGGTCACCAAAAAGGACAAAACAGTTGACCCTCAAACTGCAAGCTCCGATGTTCTGTACAGGGGGTCCATAAAATTAAAGATTTTAAATCAGTAACTTTTAAACGGCTTCTCGTAAAACAATGAGACAAAGACTGAAAGATAATTTTAAAAAACTGAAAGTTTTTTTCTGAGTGCTAATAAGTAAGCTTTGAGCATCTCCGTGCTGTCTCTAGACAAATTTGTAAATCTCTCAAAAGACGTGCACTCAGTGTAAACAATGGCGACCGTGCAGCAGAAGGCTCAGTTTGCGCTGTGACTTGCAAAATTTGACTCTGCCGCACAAGTGCAGCGCGAGTTTTCGCGAGTTTACGAGAGAAAGCCACCTTCACGCCATGTCATCGCAAGGTGGTGCAGGCAATTTGAACCTGCATCTGATGCGCTCGGACGGGCAGTGGACTTTCCTTTTTCGACGTTTCCTCAAATTGCACCACCTTATGATGGCATTGCGTGAAAGTGGTCTTTCCTTGTAAACTCACGCCGTATTTGTGTGGCAGAGTAGCATTTTGCAAGCCACAGCACACACTGAGGCATCTGCTGCGTGGTCGGCATAGTTTACGCTGAACGCGCAGCTTTTAAAGAAATTTACATATTTTTGAAGAGATGGCACGGAGGTGTTCACATTTTTCCTTTTAGCACTCAGAAAAAATTTTCAGTTTTTTTGTCTTTCAGTCTTTATCTTATTGTTTTACGAGAAGCCGTTTAAAAGTTACTAATTTTTTTAATTGCTTCATTCTCTCATGGACACCCTGAACAGTATTTATGATGCAGCAAAATTACTCCACGCTGGACGCACCCTTGACGTTTTCACGGAGAACTTTCATTTTCACTTCATTCTTTGCATTCAAAAGTTGAAAAAGTCTGTCAGTTGCATAATTGGGGGGGGGGATACAGTACAGTATACCGAACACTCGAATGATCTCTGTCAGAGTTGCTTTTGGATTGAGGCACATAAGGTATTCAACGTAATAACGAGAAAGCTTCATGACGCAATTATGGAGCATTCGGTCATTAAAAAATAACTGACTTTTGCAACTTTTATCTCGAGCGTTCGCTCTCGGCAATCAAATCCAAAACCAAAGAGAGACTTACTTTTGGCCTGATTCCCATAGACCAGGGGTGCACAACATACGGCCTGCGAAGCCCTTGCTTGTGGCCCGCCATGATTGGTGTCATTCTAAGTGCTACTATGGCTCCTGCCCTGTTGGCCACAGCTATGGTCAGCCAGACTGCGGCCCGCAGTAGGTGAGTAAAAATCGCAAATGGCCCTCACAGCCTTTTGAGTTGTGCACCCCTGCCATAGACCAAATACTTTTCAAGTCAGAGCATTTGAACGGAAGCCCTTGTCCCATTTGTTCTTGTGCTCCAAAAGTTTGTCCCTCTGCAGTCAGGGTGAATAGAAAGTAGGACGCAGGCTTGATGAAGCCGATGAACTACTGAACCCCTGACGAGGGTTTATTGCAGTTCACAAATGAAGATTCATAGACGAAAGACAATGTGCGATTTACGTGAACATTGCAGATGCTATAATGGCAGAGTCATCTACCCGAGGGTTTACAAAAGGGGACCGTAGTGTAATGAGCTGGTCTGGAGAGAATCCCCCTCCTTCCCCCCCTCCTCCCCCCTCTCTCTTCGAAAGAAGACCTAGCCTAAATGTTTCGCAGTGCGGTACGCAGATGAGGCACCGATGGGGTCTGGCTCTGCTTCATCTTTGAAGGTAGACACTGCAGATGAAGGGGATTCGCAGGCTTCCGATAGTCTGAATCCCGCGGATAGGAAACCAAGGGTCCCCCGCTTTGCAGAAAACGAGGCAAACCACCTCTCCCCAGAGCCTTCAAAATTACAGATTCTTCGACATACGGCTTGAAGACGTCTTCAGTCCTATCTATCTTTCCAGCGTGGTTCGCAACAGCGCCTGTCGGCGAACACAAGTAACCCCGAAATTCCCAAGCGACGAAAGTAAACCAATTTGCAGACGTGTCTAAGGCCGGAATGCATAAACCTCATTTAGAAGATATAAAGGAACCTTTAAACTAAGGAGCTCTTTTTCCCTCACAGGAGTCCATGTTTTCTTAAAGGACCGTTAACTAAAGGGGGTTTCAGTGTTCGGGCTTTATTATTTGTCTTCTCGTTCTTTCGGTCAAATGGCGAACATATTCGTCTCACTTGCTCATTTAAAAAAATGGTTTGCACTTATTTCTTGTAAGACAAGTAGGGCGAAACCGGAGAGAGGCGAGAAAAAAAAGAACTATTAAAGATGAGAAAATCCAGATCCAGCTGCTGCGTGGCAGACATCTCTCAAACATGACTTAGTCAAAATAGGTGTAAAAGTAGCTGAAATTGACCAGACCTCTGAAATTACTTTTTCTTTTTACTTCCTATCGCGCATAGAAGGACTAAAAGGTTCAAAATAGCACGAATGTCAAAAGACGTGTTGCCTGTTCTATTTCAGCTTTTCCACGTGGCCTACGTATTCATCAAAATGGCCAACTCCCCTCGACCGGAAGTGTGGGTCTTGGAAAGATCAAGGGACAACGGGGAAACCTTCAAACCCTGGCAGTACTTTGCCGAGACGGAAAAGTAAGAGCGGGGCAGAGTAGTTTGGATGACGAAAGCGAGCGAGAGGCTTGTCTGCATCGGTTCCTTTCGTTCCCAGCGACTGCGAGACCTTCTTCGGACAGGAGAGCCTCCGACCCATTACGAGAGACGATTCCGTGGTCTGTGACACTCAATTCTCCAAAGTGGTTCCCTTGGAAGATGGGGAGATCGTGGTGTCCCTGCTCAACAACAGACCGTCGGCCAATAACTTCTTCAACTCCACCGTCCTTCAGGAATGGTCGCAGGCAACGAACGTGAGACTCAGATTCTTGAGGACCAAGACCCTTTTGGCTCACCTCATGTCCTTGGTGAACGAGGACCCAACCGTCACCAGAAGAGTAAGACTCCCCCAATAGAGTATAGAAAGCACGAATTTACTTTATCTAAAAGTTCTCACCCTTTTTGCTGCAGTACTTTTACTCGATTCGAGACATCAGCATTGGTGGTCGGTGCGTTTGCAACGGGCACGCCGACGTATGCGACATCACGGACCCAAATGACCCATATAAACTCCTTTGTCGGTGTCAGCATAACACATGTGGGGCTCGCTGCGAATACTGCTGCCCTGGATTTGTCCAGAAAGCCTGGAGACAGAGCACCCATACAGGAATATTTATTTGCGAACGTGAGTCCTTTATATCAGAAGGGATCTTTCCCTGTTTCTCTCTCTCTCCCTCTCTCTCTCCCTCTCTCTCTCCCTCTCTCTCTCCCTCTCTCTCACTCAGGTCTTCCTTTCATACTATGACGGTTCCTTCAATCTTTCAAAAGTCTCAAGGTCGTCCGCCCCATCCCTTTCGCCCAACTCTCCCCTCCCCCAAGCCTCCCAGACATTTTGGGAAGGAGGAAATTGAGCACGGTACGATATTATCTAACTTTTACACATTTAATCCGACACATTCCATCAATCGGTCAGAAGAGAGACTTTAGGAAAAGCATTCAGAATGCCTTTTTTCAATACCTTTCTTAATAGGTTGTATGACAACTATAATTATTATTACAACTATTATTAATAATAGTTGTCATACAAAATTTGACAAGTAAATGGAATTTTTCCTTGGCCGAGGCGTCACGGAGCGCAATTTCTGGCGTGGGTCGCGAACGTGCAACTTTGAAATCTTCAGATCTAAAGTCCCATTAGACCAGTTGCTTATCGTCGCTTCCTCACCACGACGAAACTGCATTCTGAAGTCGAGTTTCCCCAGATGCATTCCGTCGCATTCTCTGACGTCATTTTTGCGGGTAGGCCTCGACTAATGAACCTGAACCAATCTGTGCCCGATGGGGAGAGTTTTAGGACCAGACCTCAATGGCATGAAAGGAATGAGCAGCAGGCGTGCCATCTGGCAGGACTTCGAATGATCAAGGTTCTCAAGAGAGAAGTAAGATGTCGCCCAAAACGGAAAAGAAGACTAACGAATTCTCCTCTCGTGGGCTTCCTTTTGAGCTATAGATGTGTTGAGACGAGCCAACAAGTGAAACGAGTTCGTCGTTTTCTCCTTCCTCTCGACTTTCTGCGTTTCTCGTGAAACGTTAGTCACGATCGCCTATATATATTAGATATATGCAATAACTCAAGAATGGGGATGCAGAAAAGCTTGAAAATATTGTTTAAGATGGTTGGATCTTGCTTTTTGACTTATAGACTTACATTCTGAAACTTCATGGAGGATTTTTCTTTCCGAATAAATGATGGGAGCACCTTGGGAGAATGCGGCCATTAGGGGAATATGTCGCCTCGCAACGAATCCCCTAACAGACTGAATAAATAGCTTAAGCGAATTTTGAAGATACGAGGGTCACTCAATAAGTTATCTACCGGAATAAGAAAGAAACATCCGAGGGGTAAAATAACACTTTATTTTTCAATGTAGTCACCTTTTAACTCAACACACTTATTCCACTTTGATTCCAAGGACTTTTCTCTCTCTCTCCCTCTCTCTCTCCCTCTCTCTCTCCCTCTCTCTCTCCCTCTCTCTCTCCCTCTCTACCTCTCTCCCTCACTCTGCTTGTCTCTTCAGTCCTGCCCTTGACTCCTGCCTAGATAGATTTCGAACAGAAATTGGTGCACTTTAATTTTCTTTTCCTATGAAAACAGCCTGCAACTGCTTCGGACACTCGAACGAATGCTACTACGACCCGGAAGTGGACCAAAAGGGACTGTCTCTTGATGTCCAAGGGAATAACGAAGGGGGCGGGGTCTGTCAGAACTGTCGCCATTTCACGACGGGGATCAACTGCGACAAATGCCAGGATAGGTATTACAGGCCTTACGGGAAGCCTCTGGATGCCCTCGATGTTTGCCATCGTGAGTATACTTTCTCGCATGCTTTCACTTTTACTCAGAAGGACGCTCACGATACGAATTGGACTTTGCAGCTTGCCAGTGCGACAATTTTTACTCGACCGGGAACTGTGAAAACGAATCGGGACGATGTGAATGCAAGCGCCAGTTCCGACCACCCAACTGTGACGCCTGTAACGTCGGATACTATGATTTTCCCAATTGCAAGCCCTGTGATTGTCATCAGAATGGGACAAGAGGAAACGTGTGCGAAGTTGGAGCTGGGCAGTGCCCTTGCAAAGCCAACTATGCTGGCAAGAACTGCGATGCCTGTAACGAGGGATATTACAAGTTCCCTGAATGCATTCGTACGTTCAAATCCCTTGCTTTCCCGGATGGGGCACATTACAAGAAAACATTAATGCCGTCATTCCATGACTTCTGTTGCAGCCTGTGACTGCAATTCGCTGGGATCCCTGGGCCCAAGCTGTCACAACGAGACCGGCCAATGCGATTGCACCAACAGCTACGCCGGTCGAACCTGCAGCAGGTGCGAAGACGGCTATTTCGGATACCCAAACTGTGCCTGTAAGTACGAGACGAACTTTCATCTCGCCACGCATGCCAAGTGTCTTGCCTGACGTATCCGAGGACTGGTGGTGATTTTCCTTCTTCCAGTCTGTAGCTGCGATATAGCGGGGACGAAAGCGGAGATCTGCGACAAAAGCTCCGGAGCCTGCTTGTGCAAGGAGGGTTACGCCGGGGATAGGTGCGACCAGTGTGCCCCTGGATTCTTCGGGTATCCCAATTGCTTGCCGTGCAATTGCAGCCAGAGGGGGAGCGTATCGCAGGTGTGCAATCCTGCTGGGAAATGCCCCTGCATTCCATCATTTTCTGGTCGGACATGCGAGCAGTGCTCACCCGGATATCACAAATACCCCGACTGCATCCGTGAGTTCCCCCCCCCCCTCCCCCCCGATCGTATCGCATCGAATGACAGCGTGTTGGTGATGGAACGGGATATTTTTAGCCTGCAATTGTGAGAATCCTGGTTCGATCGGAGTCTCGTGCGATGACGAAGGGAAGTGTCAATGCAAGCCGAATTTCGATGGGTCCAAATGCGAGAAATGCGGGGATGGATACTATAACTACCCCCTGTGCGAAGGTAAAGACTCCAGTTCCATCGTAATCCCCTCTCCGTCTAAAAGGAAAGACTAGGTTATGAGATTCTCCTGTTGATGCTGGCAGGATGCAATTGCGACCCGGCTGGAGTGTTGGCAACGTTCGGCGGCTGCGGTACTTTGACCACGGGGGAGTTGTGCGAATGTAAGCAGCGGGTCACGGGCCGAATCTGCAACACCTGCAAAGCTCTCTTCTGGAATTTGCGAGCAGACAATCCTCTCGGCTGCGAGGGTAAGCTCCCTTAGAATGCAGCTTGCATGCACATGCTCAAATCCAGAACGGGGGAGAAAGTAAGATATCGTCGCTTGTTACAGATTGCAACTGCCATATTCCCGGAGTGCTGGGAGGACTTCGCGTCTGCGACAGCGGTTCGGGAAAGTGTCATTGCAAACCTCAAGTGACGTCACGGAGATGCGACCTATGCAAGGATGGGAGTTACCGGCTCACGGAGGCGAATCTCTTTGGATGCATCGGTCTGTTGCCCCCGTTTCACGTCTCTAAACTGTCGTTTGTAGATGAGACTCGATCATTCACACTGGAAGTGTCGCTCCTCAGACTGCGACTGCGACATCGGGGGGTCCAGTAACAACATCTGCGACAAAGTGGAAGGGAGATGCGTCTGCCGACCCCGAATTTCGGGCCGGAAATGCGACAAACCCCTGACGACTCATTATCACCCGACTCTTCATCAATACCAGTACGAGGTGGAAGATGGGTACACGGAACAGAGATCCCCAGTTCGATTTGGATACGATGAATCCCTCTTCCCCGGTTACTCGTGGAAGGGTTATGCCGTCTTCTCTGTTCTACAGGTGAGGGTTTCATTCAGAGAGAAATTTCTCCAGCTCCGACTCTCTCGTGTTGAAGTCAATCTTATTTTTCCTTTTAGAAAGAGGTGTTACAGGACATTCAAGTGGAGAACCCGTCGCTGTATCGGGTGATCCTACGTTACGTGAATCCGAGCGATGAGCCGAAATTGGCCGAAGTGAAATTGATCCCGGACTCCCCAAGGGACACGGAACAAATATTCATGGCAAGGCTTGAACCTGGAAAGAAGCCCAATTTTGTGACCGTTTCAGGACCTGTCGGCGACCTGCCTTCGCCCTACGTCATCGACAATCCCGGGCGATGGACTGTCTCCATCAAGACGTCAGAGAACGTCTTCGTCGTAAGAGATCAGCCCTTAAGAAGAAAGTTCCTTTGCGACCGCAATATTCGTCAAACTCCGAGGATTTTTTGTTATTCCAAATCAGGACTATTTCGTACTCCTGCCGCTGGCATATTACGAGGCGACGGTCCTTCAGCAACCGGCTCGGACGGCATGCAGCGTGGGAGAGGAGGAAGACATCTGCATGCATTATGCATACCCGGATGCTTCCGACTTCGCACACGTTCGAGGAGAAGCCGGCCACGTCCCCATCGACGATGACCGAAAGCCTGTTCCCCTTTTCGGCGACGCCCGAGTAAGCGGAAACATTTGGAGGTGTCTTCTTGTTTCCTCGTTCTCAGAGATCTCTGATCGAGGTGTTCTTAGATCCAGGGTATGCTTGGAACGACCGAGATGGCTCTGATGGACGAGAACTCCCAGAACGTGCACTTGGACATGAGGATTCCTTATCCGGGAAAATACGTCCTCTTGGTCTTCTATCACAGCCCCAACGCTTCCCAGCCGAGTTCCCTCACCGTCGAGGTGAACGGGCAAAGAGAACGTCACAAGGGCAAGGCCGTCCTCTATGCCTGTCCGTATACCAGCCTCTGCCGACAAGTGATAACGGACGCGGAAGGAGGCGTCGCCATGTTCAATCTCGACGACAACAACATCAACGTCGTCCTCAAGGTATGTAGGACGAAATCTCGTTTTCTCTGTTTTCCGATCGCCCAGTCGAGAGAACCGGGAGGAGAGAATCTATTCCTTTGCAGGGCGAGAAGACATCTGGGAGAGTGGGGATAGATCAGGTGGTGGCTGTGCCTGAGGAAAGATGGCACATGGATCTCATCGAGCCCGCTCCCATGTGCACCAGGCGGATGGGTCAATGTGCTCCCACTCGATTTGTCAATCCACCGAGAGGAGAATCCGTCAAGGTCTCTATTGAAATCGTTTCCCCCCGTCCTCTTTCCTTGGTTCATTTTTCATGAACTGATTCTCTTCCATGTCGCGCTCCAGGTGGAATTCGAGTCTGGAAACGAGGATAAAATGTCGAAGGTGATGCCCCCGGGGATCCAAGACGGCTCCACGGGTCTCATCTACCTGGACCATCAAGATGCCATGGTGGACATCACGGGGAAGGTCCCCAATCCTGGATATTACGTCTTCCTCGTCCACTATTATCAGCCTCAGTATCCAGGTCTGAGCTCTGACCTTCCTAAGCATTTTTTTTCCTACACTTTCTTTCCCTCCCATTCTCATTTTTTTCCTTTTCACATTGCAAGAGCTTGTTGATCCATCTTTCATTTTCGTTTCCTCAGTCTACGTGATTGCATAGTTACTTATTTAGTATAATCGTTCGAGAGACCTCAGCGAACCTCGGCGAGACGAACACGTTTCTATATTCTTGGGAAAAGGGTCATGGAGTCTGATAAGCATGACAGGCATCCCCAAACCCTGCCGGAAGATACGATCGATACATCCCCAGCTCATGAATTCGTCTCGTCAATGTTAACGAAATTAGGAACACGTGCAGGAGACTCTGGCTAACACTAATTCCGCGTCTTTCATTCTGACTGACGATTCCTCTCCGATTCCCCTACGCGGTTCTGACATGACACGTTTCTTACCCCTCAAATCCCTTTCTCTCTCTCTTTTTCCCATCAGAATTCGAAGTGGACGTCTTGATTCAGAACGGGCAATTCTACGAGGGGACTCTCCCGTTGAGACATTGCCCCTCGGCTGCCGGCTGTCGGGCTGTCATCAAAAGCCTCAACGGTGGCGACACGCAATTCCAGATCCTGGAAAATTTCGTCCTCACCCTCAAGGCGAGCATCTTGAACATCTGATGATTCCGCAAAACACGATGAAAGAATACGTCCAGAACAACTATCTTTCCATTCACAGGAGCCGAATCATAAGAGCGTATGGGTGGACTATGCATACGTCATTCCGGCCAGCATCTTCTCGGAAAAATTCCTGGATGAGCTCCCCCTCGACATGGCTGGGGAATTTATCGCTAAATGCGGTGGAAATCATTACTATCTTCCATCGACGACGGAAGGTTAGATCTGCTCATGATTCTGTATGTATACCCATTTCACGCTCGATTACGGCTTCACATGCTCTAGTCACCCATGATACGAAGATCCCCTTTTGAATTTCGAAGACGCGAGGAAACTCGGCATTTCAAATGGGATTTCATTATTTCCACAATGTCTCGGGATTCGAAAAGAACAGAAGGATGGAATGTAGAAAAGGATCAAACATGAATGTCTGGGGCTGGGCAGACGAATCTAAAATGTTAATATGCTTTTGTTCATTCGGGACAGGATTCGGGAAATTACCCATATACGTATGAACCCTCTTTAACCCGAAATCGATTTCCGATGCAGCGTAGTGTCTTTCCTTTAATTAAGGGCGTACTTTATTTCTGGCATTATTGCGAGGGCCGTACAGAAATTAAATTTCTCTTGCCTGTAACTTCGATCATTTTGAACACGAGTGATTCAAAAATTTTTTTTAAATCCATGCATCTAATAAAGTTCTCTCAGTCCTGTGATTTTCTGGTTGCTGGCAAGGCATTGCTGTTTTGGCGATTTAAAAAGATTACAGTGAGTGCCTCTGAGAAAAAAAAGACATATTTCTCAAAAGAGGGAATGCGCTCCTATATTTTTGCGAGTCTGCGTCATGAATTAATGCAGACTTGACGCGTATCATGGAAGGCTCAAGCCCTTTCACTCAGACAATTTGGACTCGGCCACGCAATTTTGACGTTAGCCAATAGAAGATGAGATTCGATCTGGGAGGCCATCTGGTACTGTGAACGATGATTCCGTGGCGAAGTGCCGCACGGAATCAAAGCCACAAATCCACGCACAGCCATTATAAATGTATAATTTGAGTTGGAATACGGCAGTGGAAGTGTTTCTAAGATCATCCGTGATTATTTGGGGATGTGAGAAATGTTTGCGCCACAAGATCAGCGATAAGAAAAAATTGGCTCGAATTGAAACTTACACAGACCACCTGGAAATGTTGGTGTCAAATGGCTCATAACGGCTCTCAGTCATGGATAAACTTCTTCATATCCAGAAAGCAACACGACACAGTGTGATCGGGTGAATGCGAGTCTCGTCCGAGAATTTTGGACCTTAGCAAGCCTGTTTGGGCTTGCTAAGATCCAAAATCTAAAATCTAAGTTTTAGGGATATCCCAAGGGAGGGTTGCAAAGCTGCATTTAAAGCATGGTTGCACAAGCTAGAAAGACATTAATTACATTAATGTCGGAGATGTCTTTTGATGGTTCATGAAGGCTTATTTGACCTTTTTGCACTGAAGTGTTTATCTTAGTCCTTTACATATTTTTCGAAACTCATTAATTTTTTCGCTCATGGTGCGAAAAAAACCTTTTTTTTTCCTCCTGTATCTGTTGAAAGAAAAGCCACTGCTAAATCATACTTAGCAAATCGCGGATGGACTCAGTTCAACGAAAACCGATCCATCTCATTGGTCAAAAATTAATATTGATTCAACATCACAATTAATGAAACGAATGCAGGGCAAGCATATTTGAAATTCTCCGGTTCTTTGAGAAGTAGTCAACATCTTGCAAAGTCAAAAATGGACGATTTTTTACAATTTTATGGAATAGCAAAGTTAACGCTGAGGACCTAAGAAATACATATTCAGCATGTCCTAAGTTTTTTTTTGCCATAACTGCATCTATTTGCGACTAAAAAAAAATCCATTAGGAGTCAGAAGCATTAAAGTTACAGACGAAGGAAAGTTACTTTCAGTGTAGCTCTAATACTTAGTCTGTAAGAGCATGCAATCATTGATGAAAATTCAAGTTTCACTAAGAGCAAAAAAAGTTATTGGAGGAAAGCTATAGCGTATACTCCAGAGCGAACTGTTTAGAACATCTGAGAAATAAAAGCGAAATTTCTGCACTACACTTTTCCAATTTCTTCCATTTTTGTGTGCTTTTGTTCATAAGGTATTCTAAAATTGGATATGAAATGACGCGATGATCCCGGATTAATGTTATCTGGCTGCAGCCGGTTGAGAGATGGATGGAAAGTCCCAAGAGATTTACGGTAGAATAATTCCAACTTAAGATGAGGGAAACGTCGAAGAATAAGTCCAGCCTGGACGAGAATGGTCCCGCAAGGAGAAAGCACAGCGGTGTATGTATTTCCGACCAGGTTTCTGCCGGCGATCCGTGTTCTCCATGACGGCGGAGTACAACAACGGGGCCCAGTCGTGCAACTGCGACTTCCAGGGTTCCTTGAGCTTCGAATGCGAGGAGATGGGCGGGCAATGCTCCTGCCGTCCCAACGTCATCGGCAGGAAATGCAACCGATGCCGCACGGGTTTCTACGGTTTTCCCTATTGTCGCTCTTGCGACTGTCCGTCCACCGCACTCTGCGATCCCTACACTGGTATGCTTGACTCTTCCCCGATGCTCTTGAAGCGGTAAACGAAACGACATCTTAGGGAAAAAAATATCTACGTTGACCAGGCGACTGCATTTGTCCTCCACGTGTGACGGGCGAGAAATGCGACAAATGCGAGCCCCTTACTTACGGATTCGACCCAATCATCGGATGTGAGGAATGCAAATGTAATCCACTGGGCGTGAAAGACAGCGTTCTTCAATGCGAACTCCTCACAGGACAATGCAGGCATGCGAAGCTCCATCGCCTCTTTTCTCGTATGATGATCAAAACCGCCATTTGCTCAATTTTCCTTATCGTTCGATGTCTAGCTGCCGAGAGAATGTCGTGGGCCGAACGTGCGATCGATGCCTTGCTGGATATTGGGCCTTTCCCCAATGCCAACTGTGCAACTGCGACTTCCGAGGCACGGCCGAAGACATCTGCGATCAGGTATGCTGCCGCGAACACCAGAGGCATCGTGTGCATAAAGGATCAGGGCATAACTCAGTGACTTTGCTTTCGAAGGAAACATCGACGTGCTTCTGTAAAGAGAATGTCTACGGTCGATCGTGTGCCAGTTGCAAGCCAGGGACTTTCAATTTGGAGGAGACAAATCCAGATGGATGTTCGAAGTGCTTCTGCTTTGGCAAGACCAGCCAATGCTCCAGCTCTTTCCTCTATTGGGATCGGGTAAGAGCTTCTACCCGCTTCTCTCTGCGCTTATTTTCCTACTTACCTCGGGATCCTCTTTCATGCGATTCTGGGAATTTCACCCGCCTTATAAACATTTCATCCTACTGTAGATCACGCATCCTTCTTTTCTCTGTCAAAAGAAGGCATGACATATACCCGTCCTCGACCTTGGGTAGTAAGAGGCATCAAACCATTAGATAACTCCCCCGCTCCTTCCATTGTCCCTATCTAGACGTATTTGTGGGATACGTGGACCATGATTATCTCGCTGACGTATTTCGCCCAATGTTGCTCACAGACATGCACACCTGGCTGTGTTTATTCCGATGAGGATCTCAAATGAGCTAGGTTGCCCGTCTCCTCGTCGGGGAGACAGCTGTGCAAAATGACCAGTATGGCTACTCCGAAATGCTAGACCCGTGGTTGACTTTCGCCATCGAGGATATTCGAGGATATTCAATTCTTTCAGTTGCAACGCTTCTTTCGGCTTCCATGATTGCTACTGAAGCAAATGCACCGGTCAGTTCGATGAATGGGTTTAATGGTGGCCCAATTTCTGTGGTTCCTCTGCATAGAAATACTGATAGTCATCTTGGTGGAAGCAACAGATAAATAATGCAGAATACCAGTAAGATATGGAAATTAGGGTATAAAGGGACGGTGGGCCACAAATGGACCTCTAGGGTAATCCGTGTTTCCAATTCTTATTAAATATGAACCATGTGGATTTTTTCTTACATAGAACCGCCGTCTATCCTTTCCGTGTGACTGTCCGTAGTGAGATCCTCTATTTTCTTCAGAGCTAGAGTTCGGGTTGGAGTTTCCTTCTTTCTTGCTATAATCCTTAATTGATCATCCTCTCTGAGAGGGAAGCAGAGAGACGGCCTTTGCCCTAGCCCCGACATGGTTGAGAGCATCCTCTTGTCATAACTCCTTCTTTCAATCAATATCTCAATATCTCTGATATTGCAAGAGTGGGGAAAATTTAAGAAAGAAAAGGGTATGTGCTACCTTGGAGTGCGTGTACTGATGGAGTACTCATTCACAGAAAGTGCTTAACATGCTACCCACTGAGTTGTCTAATTGGATCACTGTTGCAACGCCATCAATAAATCTGAATTATTATAATGAAGGGACTCGTGGACCATTAGCGCGTAGTTTCATCGAATATTCGAACTGGAGCAAGTCACAATCCCTGCGGGGTGCATATGAGACTTGGGGTCGCAATTGGAAATTGGCGTGCCTCGCGTAGGTACAAGGAGAGGCGCCGCGGGTGGTGGGAGCCTCTCCGAACAACACCTTCGTCAGTTCTTTTCTTCGGCGGCCCATTTTGATTCAAACCGAGTCGTCCAGGCACACCCTGCGAAACTTTTGATGGAGTTTCTCTTGACATATTTTCGGCTGGACGAGCACTCGTCGTGTTGAAGCGGAGGGGAAAATAAATATGCTATTTTAGATCTCGGAGATCCAGGACTGGAAAGGGACGGGCATCCGGCAAGTGGCAGGGAATTACCAGAAAGCCCCCATCGAAGCCTCCGTCACGTCGTACACGGATCTCATGAGGATGGAATTGGGTGCTACCGGCGAGGACATGGCCGTCTACTTCTCTGCTCCCGAGGTCTATCTAGGCAATAAGCTCAGTTCCTACGGAGGTCATCTCTCGTATACGCTCCTCTTTATTCAAGGGGAACTGTCGAGTGGCAAGGGAGGTGCGGAACCCTCTTAAGATTCCTTATTATCCTCACTCTCTGAGGGAAGGAGAGACTGGAGATTATTGGCCTCATTTATTGCAGGCAGGGCAAAGCCGGCTCCGGATTTAATCCTCCAAGGACATAACTTGACTCTTCTTCATTATTCTCTCGGGGATCTCTCCGCACTGGAGTCAACGTCCGTCTCGCTTGAATTGGTGGAGAGGAATTTCCGCCTCCCATCTGGCAGCCCGGCGACCAGAGAACAGCTCATGCAGGTCCTCTACAAACTCGATGGTTTGTATATCAGAGGGAACTACTGGAATCCAACTGCCGAGGCCCGGTGAGATCATTTTTCTCTCCTGTTTTTGTCTTCTTCTTCGTTCCTTCCTCGTGAATTGACAGACAAGTCCTCCCTTTTAACGAGGAAGTCATCTCTTTACATGTCTTCCCACTATTGATTACATCTGGTAACCTCATTAAGAGAGGTTGTTATAAACTTCCATGTCTGAAATTCATTAAGCCATTGATTGAGACATTTAGATGCGTGAGATTGAAGCGGAAGGGCGGATATGAAGGCCCTCCTTATTCAACGCGGGTCATAGTGGAGGCGCTAGGAGAGACTTCCATAATTCTGTACATTTCCAGCTGGCTCTTTTAGATGACAAAAAAAGAAGCAATTTCCCTTTCCCCTCCGAAACATGGAGTCCTGGGACTCGCCTTGATACATTTTTTAAAGACATCCATTTCCTTTGTAAAGGCTGAGCAACATATCTATGCCACTGGGGATAGAAGACTTCTTCGACGGGGCGGAACCAGCCTCATCAATAGAGCAGTGTCAATGTCCTCCCAGTTATCGAGTGAGAACATGAAAATTCTATCGTTCCCTTCTCCGGAAGTCTGTTCTATGCGGAGAGGGCTGAAAAGTATCCCATGTCCTCTTCATTTCAATAGGGCCTCTCGTGCGAAGAATGTGCACCCGGATATTACAGGGCTCAAACAGGGCCCTTTGGGGGCTTCTGTGTCCCTTGTCAATGCAATGGCCATTCCAACGAATGCGATCCCCTTACCGGCAAATGTCTCGTGAGTTCCTGTTTTCTTTCATTATCATCTTCATAGATGGCCCCTCGTCTCCTTTTCTTCCTGTCTTCCTGAGATCGTGAGATTCCGACCTTTCAGAATTGTCAGCACGACACAGAAGGGGACTATTGCCAGAAATGTCGAGCCGGTTACCATGGAAATGCAACTCAGGGGACGCCCAACGATTGCCTCATCTGTGCCTGTCCTTTACCGCTGGAAAGCAATAAGTATGCCATTTCGAAAACGAGACTGACTGTCACGTCGGGGGTGTTCATTGGTGGGGATATAAAATAAAATATTTTTTCCTCAACCGCCAGTTTTGCGAAATCATGCATGGTGTCAGAGGACGGACGGGCCATCAGCTGTGAATGCAAGCCAGGTTATTATGGTCCCAGATGCGAAGTCTGTGCTGCAGGGTTCTACGGTCAACCGGAAGTCCCAGGGGAAATTTGCAAACCGTGCAATTGTTCGGGGAACATCGACCCGTCGGACCGTAGGGCTTGTGATTCCGTGACGGGAGAATGCTTGAAATGTTTGGGGAATACCGGTGGGCCTGCTTGTGGCATCTGTGCTCCTCCCTGGCACTTTGGGGATGCCATCTTCTCCAAAAACTGCCAGAGTAAAATCCTTTATACTTCGGCTTTCGTTGTCCTCGTACGTGAGTGCGATATCCAGACGAAATCATGGCATCTTGCTTTTTTTCTTCCATTGTTGCAGGTTGTGACTGTGATCAATGCGGGGCGAGGAATTGCGATCACAGCACGGGAGTGTGCAACTGCAAGGAGAACGTTATCGGTGACAAATGCGACCGGTGTGCCGTCGATCATTGGGGATTCGATATCTGCCAGGTGAAATCTTGTCGTCACTTTCCCTTCCTGGACCTGTCTCAGACAGTTATACGATTTTCTCCTTTGGGATGCATGCCAGGGCTGCCGAGGCTGCAACTGTGGAGCGGCATCGATGAGCACTCGTTGCGAGGAAACTACGGGGCAATGCCGATGTCGGCCAGGTGTCGGCGGGAGAACCTGCGACCGGTGTGAGCCTGGATATTGGAACTACACTCCCAACGGCTGCGAACGTGCGTGCCTCTCACCAAAATTACTTTTGCCAGTAACCCTTGCATCTGAATAGATAAATGTGAAGAAAAATGCGGTCGATCCCAAATTGTAGGGTGCAAGTGCAACCCGAATTATGCGTTCGGGGGTGGATGCAATCCCCAGACTGGTCAGTGCGAATGTCTTCCGAACGTCATCGGTCAAAATTGCGATTCCTGTCCTCATCGATGGGTCCTCATTCCGAACAAGGGTTGCAGAGAGTGCGATACGTGCACCCACGATCTCCTAGATGTCATGGACTCTATGAAGTCCACCATTGCCCCTCTTCTCACCGAATTCGAAGTACATATACTCATCTCACCGTTCCAGTCCTTCGGCCTTTCGGATTCTCTTTCACACTGTTCCATTCCTCCCCCTCCCCCCCTTTCAGACGGTATCGCTGAGCTTCTTCACGACCAAGCGACTGATGAACATCAACTCGACAAGCGATGAGTTGAGGAAGAAGGTCGAGGACTTCGATCCAAAGTTGGTCAACCTCAGCCCCCCTTCCCTGGAGATCGACGACCTCACGGCAAAAGTCGACGATTTCGCCCTCTCTGTAGGCCTCTCTTTTGGCTACTTCCCACTCTTGGAGATCCCAATGAGTCGATATTAATCAAAGGCATTGGTTCTCCTGAAGGCGGAAGGGAATTTGCTGGAGGCTACCGACGGACTGGATAGCAGTGCCCTCATCCTGGAGAGCGGGATTAAGATGCAGAAAGAGGCAGAGAAAAACGTGAAGGAAGTGAGAGACATCGTCACCCGAGTCGGACATCTAGCGATCGGATTTGAACATGCGGCTGGCAAGTCTCCCTTCCCTTACAAGGCACGCTACGCTACCCCCACTAGGGATTTATTGGGAACGTCCTTCTGTTCTCCCAGGTCCTCAGATTTCAGACGCAGTAGCAGATGCGGACAGGATCCTTCAAGAGATCCTGAAGCAAGGCTTCCACGACTTTAGTGAGCGAGCAAACATGGAGCTGGAAGAAGCTCAACAGCTCCTAGAGAGCATGAAAGAATTCCAAGTTCCCGTTAAAGAAGATATCGGCCAACTGGAGGACCTTAGGAACAACATGACCCACATCCGAGACCGACTGGCCGAACTTCAGAATCAGAGTTCTCAGAGCCTTCAGAAGGTCTCTTCCGCTATGGATGCCATCAATAAAGTGAAGTGAGGCACCTTCACTTCTCCTCCGTCGTCGTCTTTTCACTCGAGTTCAGCAGAACGTTGAATTGAGTTTTCCTCATAGGGCGACTGATATGCAGAGGAAGCTTCAGGATGCAGGCATCAACGCGGAGGAAAGCAGGAATCGAACCATCGAGGCTGATCGAAGAACTCTGGAAGCAGAAGACTTGTTCAAGAATGCCACTACCAACTACCAAGTCCTCAGTAAGATAGATCCAAGACAGACCCTTAAAAAAGTCCACCTGCACCCACCTGGCTGAAAAACCAGGTGGTTAGGAGGTGGGTTTGGAACTAGGTGGACGTCCACCCGGTGGAAATCCACCATTCGCCATTCGCACACATGTATTTCGAGCCAGGTGGATTTTCCCTCCAGGGAATCCTCCTGGTGGACATCGCTCCAACAGGGTGGAAATACGCCTAGGGGGACATCCACCTGGTTCCAAATCCACATGGGAGGTGGGCGGTTTTTAAGGGGAGTTCCTCTATCATGAGAGAGCGAGAGAAGTAACCTATAATTATGACGTGATGGCAGATGAGAGCGTGACGCAGCTGGAGACGTTCAAACAGGAGTTGAAGAATGCAGCTGAATCCCAGAATGGAGATTTGCGACGTGTCGTGTTGGATTCCCAGCGACATGCCAGGGATCTCGAGAGAAAAGTACGTGGCATATCTTCTTTTTTCGTTCCTTGGTTGATGCCATGATGATAATGGTAGCGGTGGTGGTGATGGGCAGGCGAAGGATCTGGACAATCTGATAGCGGACACGAGGACGATGTCCGAAAATGCTGTGAATGCAGCCAATTCTAACAAAGACATCGTGAAGGCGACGGAAGAGGCAAGAGAGGCAGGCAAAGAAGCACGGAAAACAGCATTAGACACGAAAGAGAAGGTGAGCAGAGCTATCTTCGCATCGCCTTCCGTGACTCACTGCCCCTCCTCTACCCCTGAATGTTTGTGTATATTGCAGCTGGGAGGCGTGGGGAGTCGGTCGAACGAAAGCCTCGGGGTGGCGAAGGAGTTGAAGAAGGAATCGCTGAGCTCAGCTGATGCCGTACAGAATCAGCTGGCTGCCAACCTTGCCAACGGCAGATTCTTGACTGAACTCACCGCCGACACTGTGGAAACCATCAAGGCCAATCTTTCCGAGATCCAGAGGTACAGGAAGATTCATAATTCTCTCCGTAGTAAGCCTTATTACTATAGTCGATCTGATTACGTCTGTTTGGGTGTGTAGGCAGATAGGCCTGTTGCCGGCCCTGAACGACCCGGATCGGTTGAATGCAGATGATGCGTTGCAAGCATCACAGAAGGCTAACGAGACTGCCAACTCAGTCCTGAGGGAAGTGGAACGACTGAATCTCGTCGCGCTGAAAGTGAATCGAAGCTCTAAAGCCTACCAGCCGATGATGCTGTTGGCTCTCCTGGAAGACGGAGGAGGTAGGGTCTCTCAGCATCACATACTCACGTGCGATATTGTAGATGAAGGATGGGTTCATTCCTCAATCCTGCATCTGCTTCTTTTCCCGCAACCGAGTTGGACTTGAAGGCTCATCAAGGACACACTTTCCCTGCAGCTGCTCCCCCCTTACCCTATTTTCCCTGACTATGCCCCGTTCCCTTTTTCTTTTCCATTCCCACCGAAGAACTAAGTTTGGATCGATAGGGCCGACCCCATTTTTCGTAATTGCTATCATAGAGCGGGTCATCGCAATCAATGCGGAATTCTTTCCTCTTATCTCCAGAAAAGAAATACCGAGACGATCCTCCTCGAATGAGAGAACTTGCTGATCGGTTGACGTTGAAACAGGCGGAATTGAAAGCGAAAGGGGAAAAAGTAGGAATGTCCATCCACACCTTGAAGATGAAAATCGCCAAGGCTCGAGAACAGGCCAACCGGCAAGTGCTGGACATATACTTCGTATCTCTCTTCTTCAAGTTTTCCATCTATTCATGATGGAAACTTTTAACGAGTTCCCACGTCTTATACTTCTTATCACATATTTGTAGGATCAAAGTCGGCCTGCAGTTCAAGCCCGACACGACGTTGCAGTTACAGAATCCAGAAGGCCTGAATGCAGCTGCTACTTCCACCAAACTCTCGCTTTACTTCAAGACCGACAAAAAAGACGGATTCCTTGCCTATCTGGGCAATGAGGAAGGTACCCACACCAAGTTGAAGAACACCAACACCGTAAGTGCCTCGATGAATCTCTCCAGCCTTTTCTTCTAGGCGAATGACGGCAGAGATAAAGAATACATGTAAATAATGCAAGCGAGGGAGACCGTCCCAACGTGATGGAAATGAGAGGTAGGGAGTTGTAATTATACTGTGGGGACCGGGGAAAGAGGGACCCGTGAGTGATGCCATGTCCTCTGTCCCATGTAGTCGGGGTCAATTTTTCCTCATCCTCATAAAGGAGAATGCATTCTGTACACGAAGGAGAAATGAGCTCATGCCATCTCCCCTCCCTCCCATTTGACGTTGCATTCTTTGAGTACTACAAGGAGCATGACTGGGATCCGAGACATCCAACGAACAATGTCTTGATCATCATTGCATGTGAATAAGAAAGATTCCCGCCAAGTTTTAAAATATCTCAAGCAGTGATTCAAATGCAATAACTTTTCAAAGTTGAAGTATCGAAAAATAGCAGTGAACAACCAATCTGCTCAATGCTCCTTGCCAGACATCCCTTCCACGTGCTCTAACATCACTGAACACAAGTAGCAGACAGTCCCAGTGAGGAACCTGGTTTTCGACACTTCTTTTCTTAACTTGCGTTATCAAAATTAATTTGCATTCGGGTTGCGTATTTAATATTTTACTGGCATCATTTGCTGTACGTTTAAGGCAAAACTCTCCATTATTATTTTTTTGACGTCATGAATCACAGTATCAATAATTACGAAGAACGTCATGGGATTCAGGGAAGAGGACAAGCACTTGATTGAATGTTTGTGAGACGAAGGGCTGCAGTTCTGATTGGTTCATGAAGGAAATCCATGGCCGGCAACATCACAGTCGTTAGAAAAAATTGCTAAGACTATTGACTGAAACAATGTGGAAGTGGCAGGTCACACTCTACTCGGACTGTGAAAATATCAAGGCTATGGAAGAATCTGTTCTATCAAGAACAGAGCTTGGGCTCGTGCTGATGGCGAATATTTTTAGTACGAGCTCTAAGTTGTTGAAGTTGGCTGGTAAAATTTTGACAGAAATCTTCCTTCTTCATCTGATTTGTCGAGTGCAAAAGGGCATAGGGGAGCGGCACCAGTTAGCGAACAAGGAGTCAGTTAGCGAACGAGGGTCATGAATTGCGATTTAGCCTTTCGTTACTCTAGTTTCACACTCCATCTCTAGCATTAATTAATCAAACAATCCATTTTCTGCAAATACCACATGCTGGAGGGTGTTACTCGAGAAACAAAAGGACGCATTTCATGACCCTGGTTCGCTAACTGGCTCCCTGTTCGCTAACTGGTGCTGCTCCCCTAAAGCTCATAAGATATTGTAAGGAGATATTTTAAAAATACAAATAAACTGCCAATCTCTAATAATAATAAAAATTCAAAGGAGTTGTGATTTCATATGATAAAAGAGATTTACCTAAACCAATTCCATTGCCAGGACTACTTGCTGCCAGGACCGTCGTTTTGGAGCATGCCAACGTGATGCACCTGTCAAAATCGAATGTGTGCATTGCTCGTTCGCTTCAACTTTGAAAAGTCATTGCATTTGAAGCACAGGGCGAAATTATTTTATACTTGACAGGTATCTTTCTTATTCACCTGAGAAGCCCTGTGCAAAAATACATGAGTCTTGCATAATATCAGATATTCAAAGAAATAAAGTGACATACTTTTTTTTGAGACACAGTGTAGTGCTGGCCAAACTTCCCAGCATAAGACACCGCTACTGCTCTCGCGAAGAGATGGGAAACAGAGGGGAGAGGGGATTTCTTCGAGTAACTCAGTAACTTCGAGTAAAACAGAACAAGGAGAGGATTCTTGATTAACACCAGGAAAGTCTGTTGAGAGTGTTTATCCTGTCCGTACGAGTCGGTAGGTGTCAGTTGCAGGTTAGGAAGAAAAAAAAAAGGAAGAGGGAAAAACAAGAACTAGGTGGTAATCGATGAAGTCACATCCATTTTTTCATTCTTCCTCTTCGTCCCAACTGCACTCCCTCTCTTCTCCTCATGGCAGGCACGATATATTGCACGCTATAGAATGCCTACGTCTCTCGTTCACATTTCCCATTACTTCTCCTCCCATGTGATTGAAAGAAAAAAGCGTAGTACACAATACCATTGGGAAACGTGGACGAATCGAAGTTTCAATCCGATTTCTCAAATGAGAAACGGGGAAATACGAGAAGAGAGAGAAAGAGAGAGAAAAAAAGAAGCTCGGCTTCATTGCTGAGCGAAAATGAGTTCCTGCCCCGAAATGAATGCAGGACGTTCTTTCTCATTAACAGGACGATTTCTTGGCACTGGAATTGGAAGACGGATTCGCAACCCTTGTCGCGGATCTGGGCTCTGGCGTCCGTCGTATCCCCAACACCAAGAAATACGTTGCCGATGATATCTGGTACAGGGCCATCGTCGAGAGGTGAGGATAACTCTCTTCCCTATCCCAGCCGTCGACCTGGATCTTCCCTAATGCACTGAATGGTTTCAAACTAGAATTTTGAATTTAATTTTTGTCATAGTCGTCGTTTGGAGTCGTGATTCCGTTGTTTGATGACGATTCGTGAGTATGGAACCCTAAGAACCGTCATCCAACAAACGAGAGTTTCACGTGTTTGGGTTGAGTACCTTTTCTGTCGTAATCAGGTTATGGTTCAATGGTATTTGACGGATTCTGATGAGTGCTGCAGCACACATACTCGAACCACAGACGAAGCAGAACTATGAAACTGAAAAGTCTTCGTAGTTGACAGCTAACCGTTTTAGTTTCCTCACAATACGGAAGAATGGGAGGCTCTGTCAGGGTTGGTATCCATTAGTATCGATAACTCAGCAGCGGTGGGGATTAAATGAGTTTTCCCTTCAGTGCCTGACGATCGCTTAACCATTGTTACACTAAAACTGGCCGAAGGATTGCAAAATCCAGGTTGCAGCATAGTCTGGTCGTGAATCTAGTATACTGCGACGACAGGTGACATGCGTCGGAGACATTCAACCTTAAACTAACCTGATTTCATAACAAACTTTTTTGGGAATGATATTGTCTCCGTTTAACTGGCTCATATAGGAGCGTTACGAAATCAAATCAATTTATATTTAACGGACACCGTGAAGTGTCACCTGACTGAGCTAAAATCGAGGAATGGCTGTAGCTGAACTTAGACCAACTATACCAATGGCATGCCCAGAAAATCAAAATGGGGGGGGGGGGGTGGGTCGCCATATGAAACACTAATTACCTACCCTAATGAGGGAGGGGAGTAACATATGAAAAAACTGATAACCCACTCCGTATTTGTGTCCAAATAAAAATATTTTTGAGAATCGAACCTGTAAAATTGATCCCAAGGGACCCCCAAACCCCCCCCCCCTTGGGTACGCCACTGAACTATACAACCAAACTATAAATTCGAAACCAAGTATTTTATGATGAATTAATGGGCTTAGGGTGGGGAAGACGGTGGAGCTGAAGATCGTGGAAGAAGGGCCGAATCAGGAGGAGATAGTTCACAGTGTGACGGGGAAGACTGCAGGACCCAAGAGTGTCCTTAACCTGGATCAGGAAAAGAGCTCTCTCTACGTCGGTGGATTCCCCGGTGATGCCAAAGTAGCTTCATTCTCTTCCTCCATCCCTTTCTCCTCCTCTCCTGAAGAGATGGATGGGATGTTCAGGCATGGGTTCATCATTATTGTCGTAGGTGCAACAGAACGTGCGATATAAGTCCTTCGATGGAAGCATCGAGGGAGTGGAGGTGAACGATCAACCTGTCGGCCTTTGGAACTTCAAGCAAGCCAACAACAACGTCCATGCAGAAATCGAAAGGTGCCCCTCCTGCTCTCATCCGATTCCAGAATCTCGTTGCGGCTCCGACTTTTTTGCTATCGTTTTATTTGTTTCCCTCACGTAGAGATAGGTTGAAGACGGTAAAGCCGTCCACAGGGTTGCAGTTCGAAGGGAAGGGATATGCAGCCATAGATCGGAAAGCCCATCAGTTCCGGAATAAGTTCTTCATCAAGATGAACTTCAAGACATATGCGGACAACGGTCTCCTGCTCTTGGTCGGCAAGAATAAACGATTCCTGTCTTTGGAACTCCGTGATGGACGAATCATGTATCAGGTGAGGTGATTTCAGAGTCACTCCCTCCACGATTGGAGCCAGAGAGGTTCAAATATGTGATGCCTTCCAGAGTGGGTTTCATCTGCCTCTGGAAAACCGTCCACGAGATTTTCACTTTTCTTTTCTTAAATTGTCAGTACGACTTGGGAAGCGGGCCAGTGCGAAGCATCACTGATAAGACCTACAGTGATGGGGAATGGCACACCTTGCAAGCTCAACGACAGGGTAGAGAAGGACAGCTCACGGTACGCCAACTTTTCCTTTTTCTTTCCTCTAAAGTCGATTCGTGTACTGTTATTTAGGTAAAGGAACCGTTAGACACAATGAGGGCTTAGCTAAAAGGCAGTCGAAAGAGCCAACTAGAATAAAATGACCGTTTAGTGAGAGCTTGTTAAAGAATCATAAATATCCTGGTTCTTATTCTGCCTTTCAGATAAGCTAAAAGCCCGTTACAGCTGTAAGGGGGGACATTCTTACCCAGGGTTAGATATAAAAAAGGGGGGTAATTGAAAGTCTCTTAACAGCTAAAAGATGGAAGAATCGGGTTTCAATCTTTCTCGTTTCTTTCTCCGCTGTCTTTTCCAGGTGGACGGGGAGAACATGGAGCGAATTACCTCCCCAGGCCAAGAAATGAATCTCCGGGTCTCCGACTATATTTACTTCGGAGGCTATCCGGGAACCCACGGATACGTCGACGTCACCAACATCGGCTTCGATGGTTGCATCGACGACGTGGGAATCTCCAACACCCCTGTTGACCTGAGTCAGAATCGAGAAGCCATCGGAGTGTCCCATGGATGCCCAGTCCGGGTAAAAAACCATCGTTTATCCTTCCCCTTTTTTTGCCAGCATGATAGGAAGCCGAACACTGCCCAGTGGCAACAAACACAAAAGAGCTCGCAAAAAAATATGAACCCTTGATGGGTTGGAGGATTGACTTGACGAGTGGAAGGATCAGCAGAAAGACCCAGTAGACTACTACATACACTGATCTCTGATGATACCCATTGAGAGTTGATCCCCGACTTGCTTCTTCCTCCTTTTGTCTTCTTGCCCACAAAGCCCAGTCAGTCCAGTTCATTTTTTTTTTCCGTTCCGCTCTGTTGTCCTGGCGACCCGTTCAGACAATTTTAGCCGAGGATAAAGGGGATATCAAGCAGGGTATTCCTCAACGGAGACCGTCCTTTTCCCATAATCGTATCTGGAGATTACGGTCACGGTCCCTTTCACCGGGGTGGAAATCCTTGCATGCCCTATATGGTCTTCTTTTTCTCTTCCGTCTTCTCTCTCTCCCCAATCTCAATCTCGATCACCTCTTCATTCTTCATCTCCTTAGGAGTGTCCCTCTCCCTTTCCCTCCTTTTCCCATTTCATCAATCATCCCTTCCATGGAATGAAATAGGACGATTCTTATTGTCCACCTTGTTGCCGTGCCACCAGATGAAAATCCGCGGAGGATTCCCAATGAAGAATGTGAACGCATCCGTCCGAGGGAGAGAGGTCTTTTCTTTTTGCAAAAAGTTTTCAGGGAAGCTGCTGTGATGGGAAAGTTCAAGTGTACAGAGGGAGTGGAAAGTCCCTGCACACCCTATGATGGTTCATAAGAGATGCTCTGGGTGTCTCATGGAGCTCCGCAGCAACCTCTCAGAAGGATCGATGGCTTCCATCAAAAAGAAAGGGGTGACAAGACTAATTCAATGCGTTCCTGTAGTGTGTACACTTTGCTCCACTGGTACTATCCTCCGCAATCACACTTGCAATCGTCTCCAGTCCCATCCAATCTCCAAAGAGAATACTCATATGTAAGAGTCACTGGGTGTGCAGTGACTTTCTAACCACCCTATATAGCCCCCTGAAGCGGGGAGATCGTGCAGGAACCATTATATAACCTTTTCCTTATCGAATGTTTGACCATGGGCAATCTTGCTATTCCTTGATGAAATAGGGTTGTCCAGGATCGTTCAGGACTTGCCGTAGTGCTATGACCTCTTTAAAGCCCAAGAAAAATTCATGACATTCGTGATCGAGTCCTGATCGAGCGACTTTATATGTTATTTATGGTGTGGGTTAAAACGGTAAGAAAATAAAGACAGCATCGTATAATACTTGAGCTATACTATATGCCATCATCATCGATGCTCCCACACAATCTTCGCAATTGCATTGTATGAGACGCATGATGATAAGGATGGGGGAGGAGGATGGATGAAAGTCACTATATCATAGCACCTCACCCTCAACTCATGCAATTGATTCTTTGATCCCCGTGGAACGATTCCAGACGGCGAGAACGGTGTCGTTCGACTCCAGTGCCCCAGGTTACGTGGCCATTCCAAAGGCTCCAATAGGAGACGATCTCCAGGTCACGTTCAAATTCAAGACCCTTAAAAACGACGGAGTGCTCTTCCATGCCGGAAATGAAGGGGCCAAAGACTACGTGTCCATCTCCTTGTCCAAGGGGGGTCTCGTCATGGAAACCCCTGAATATCGACTCGACACCGGGCCCGACCATGAGCTCAACGATGAACATTGGCATTATGTCACGGCAACCAAGGACTCTAAGGGATTGAGGATCGATCTCGATGACTTCCGCGTCTACGAGTCAGTCTCTAGCGTGTAGAGCTAGCACAGTTCCAGTCCAGGAAACGATTGCTTCGTTTTTTTCGTCTTGCAGGCTAAATTTCACCGAGGAAAAGCGCGGTGCGAAGTTGACAACGCCGTTGTTCTTCGGTGGGGTGCCAGGGACATATTCCCCAGGGACGTATCCGCGGTCCCGATTCGTCGGTTGCATCGCAGACACGACCGTCAATGGGGATTTAGTGAACTTCGCTAACAGCACCGAGGGTTTCGGCGCCCAATTGGAGTCATGCCCCATCGCAGATCCCGTCGCCGCCAAATCTCCTCTCCCCACGGGTAATCGCTCCGTGGATCTTATCCTTCTTGACGCAGAGTAGAATCTCGCTCGACCTCCCTCCCCCCTCTTCGACGAAATCCGCTTATACCCGACGAAGAGTTCCGTGGGTGCGAGGCCAGATGTTCAGAGATTCACTCTGTCTCTTCCTGTTCCAGCTCCCAGTTTCCCAGAGATCTTCGACGTAGAAGTGACATTCCCATTCGAAGATAGAGGGAGAGAGGGAACGACGGCTGCTCCCACTTTCCCTGTTCCTTCACCAGGTAGGGATGAAGGACGATTGTGAATCTTCTATTTTCTCTTTCTTATTTTTCCTATTTTTTTCGTTCTCGTTCCTGCAGGTGCTTACGAGGAAGACGATTATTACGACGACCTTATTGTTGACGGAGTGGAGTCAACAGGGACGACGAAGAAGCCGGCCCCGACGCTTCCTCCACACGCCTGTGCCCTTCCCCAGAACCCCGCTGTAGACTCAGAGCTCAACGAACACAGCGGACAACGATTCGGTAAAACACGAGGAAATGCCATTGTTTAAGAGATAGGGGGGCTCCAGGGAATCCTGCTCTTCCATATTTCATCACTTTTCTTCGTTGCCTCATCGTCCCCTCGTGTTGACTTCATCATGTCTTTCCTTCTTTTTTTATTGCCCCGGAGGCGGGAACCCGGAGAGCCGTCAGGAATTCGATTCGCTTCCTTACAAAGTTCATACAGACTCGGAATTCTCGGTGGAATTCAAAAGCGATAGCAAGGACGGAGTCATCTTTTACGTATCGGACAACAATCACATCGATTTCATAGCCCTCTACGTCAAGAACGGCCAGGTAAGACGGCAGGAGTACCTCAAAACTCACTATCTCCAAGTACTTTTTTTTTCTTCAAGTAAGTGATACTACTCGATCCCGTCTGGCATGGGGCAGGTGTATTATGCCTTCAACTGCGGCTCGGGAGCGGCAGTGTTGTCGAGTGAGAGGAGTTACAGTGACGGGAAATGGCACGAAGTGAGTTTCAACCGAGAAGAGAACAGGGGGATCCTCATGATCGACGACCAAACCGTTGCCGAAGGGGAAAGTCAAGGCAATACCAAGAGCATCAACGTGAATCCTCCCTATTTCCTAGGCGGTCTCTCGCAAGAAGCCCAAAATGACTCCAAGAAGAATCTCCAGGTATCACTCATTCCCCTTCCCATCGGCCCTAATGACTCGCATATCTTATATATCCCCAATATGAAGGAGTAATGAACTGTTGTGGACCCAGGTCGCTCATCTTCTTAATGATTCCCCTTCGATGAGCCCTTGTAATTATTGTGCTGCCACGAAGCCCACGGACCCTTCTTCGTGGTCTGGTGTAATTACGGTCTCCTAAATCAATATCCCTCCACCTGATTCTCAAGCACGAATCTTTCCCGTCACATGCGCGCGTCAAGTCGACGTCACTGTCCAAGGAGGAACAGTGTTTGTGCTATCGATACCGTTTTCTCCTCGGGAGAGATGAAGGGATGGTGTTGCAGAATGACGGCGACAGGAATAGCGCCGACGCGGAACTAAGTTGTCAGCCAAACGGGACCGGAATTACGACGAATTTACCCCGACACGGAATTATGACAGAAATAACGCAGACATGGAAGAACGACGGCACGGAATTACGGCGACACGGAATTACGACGACACCGAGAAAACCCTCAAAACTGGAAATGCTATGACAGGAACAGCTCACAAAGCAATATCGAAGACATGGAAGTGCTTTGACAAGGAACAAAGACGTCACAGAATAGCGTCGACACAATAAGACCCGGACACCATTTCTGAAAATGCAGGTTCACAGTACAAGGCGAATGGAGCGAAGTCACTCCACTTGTCGTAACATGCGCCTCAAATGAAATCTGAAATCAGATACTGAGCATTTATTTTCCAAACGATTTCATCTGTTTGAATTTTTAACGAGGAACTGGCAAGGAACGACAGATCTGTTTATTTGAGAGATGAGAACAAATAAATCTTTTGCCAAGGGAGAAAATTCCTTTCTCTCTGTACCATAATTTTTTTTTTTTTACTATGAGCGCTGGATTTTCCAAATGCTTAAGAAATTGAGTTGGATGCTCACATTTTTGCTCGGTTGCCTTCTCTAAACAGTGTCTTGAAGAAAATCCCAAGAAATAATTTAGGGAGAGTGAAGTTATGCGACCTTTTGGATCACTTAGTGGGATCACCTTCATCAAATCAACAGCCATAAAATTTAGCATCTGGGAGCAGACGCAGTTGCCTTTGGTAACTTGGTGGAGTTCAAGACGTACGTTCCAATTTTGCAACGTATGGCAACAGCACATGATTCAGCCAGAAGTTAGTTTAGGGCCTCTGTCTCGAAAAACGCGATCGATGGTGTAGTTTGTTTTCTTGTGAGGCGAACGTTCCCCCCCCCCCCCTCCCCCTCCCCCGTAGGCTATAACGAGGTAATAACTTATGAATAACCCTGCACATCGTATTTGCAAACATGCTCTTCGCAATGTATGTGAAAGCGTCGAACCATATCACCATCAACGTCGTACAACGTTATACACTGTATAATTACTTCTAATATGCCTTGTACATGGTTACGCCCATAACAATTGTATTTATTCCTTTCGTCATCTAAGGAACTAAACGTTCCCGTCCACTCAGGTCTATGTTACACTCATGGCTTTACTGCATTATCGACGTCATTCCGTGTCGATGTTATTCCTGTCTTCGTTTGTCCCTCTCGCCCCTATTCCTTGCCGACGTCGATGTAGTTTTTCGTGTCAACGTAATCCATATCGACGTTGGTCCCCAAGGGATCTTGTGACTCGGTGTCGATCGCGAGGGGAGCCATCTCACAAGAGTGACAAGCCCTTTTCGAGCTTCTCGACCGAAAGGTTTCTTCAGACCTATCCCTGGGATGAATGGATTTATTTATGTTCGGGTCAAACTGCGTCGCAGATCCATTGTCCTGCGTCGTATTGGTATCTACTGCGTTGTCCCTCTCGGGAAAGGGTAAAAAGTGGGTTTCGATCGACAGAGGAGTCGGAACCGATGAATGCGCCTCTCTCGATGAGGGTTTTTTCTCGTCGGGATTCGTGTCCCATTCCTTTTTTCTGATTCCTTTTCTTTCCCAGGGGATATCGATGGGCTTCGCAGGGTGTCTTCGGAATTTCCGAATGAAAGGCCGATCTTTGGGTGAACCAAAGTCATCGGTAGAAGTCGTACCGTGCTCAGAGAAGGTGGAGGCCGGCGTTTTCTTCTATTCTGAGCCAGGCTACGCAATTGCAGGTATGACACTTCTTTTCACTTCGGGAATTTCATTCTTTCTGTCGTCTGAAAAATAATGATTGAAACCCCTGGCTATGGGAGCAAATTTGATCAAGTACCGTTTCTGTTCAAAGTTGATACGTCGAAAAAATATATTATAATAACCAGATAGCATGACATTTTCTGGGTGCTCTAGCGGCAGCCGTTCTAGTGGGTATGCAAAAAAAGTTCACTATTTTTCCTTCGATTACTACATCCATGAGAACAAAGACAAAATGTGAAACCTTGATTTATTTTCTTTCGCATGCTACTGCAAACATCCTTCGGACAGTGACTGACTTAGCTGACGGCGTTTGTCGAAGCAGGAGAGGAGGGCACATTCACCATCCCTTTCGATGATTACATAACATTTTAATTCTAACCTGTATTTATTTTTTACTATCTGAGCTTTAAAAAAATTACTAATCGAAAAAATATTAAGGATCTTCGTCTAGCATGTTAACGTACACCCATCGCCAAAAAAAAGCAACACCAAAAAAGAGCAGAACGATCTGGGTGACATTTGGTACACCAGCTCGCAGCCACGTGCAATAAAATCGATTAGTGCTTAAAGGGTGCAAGATGAATATTCATGCGGAAAACTTGCCAAGTACTCCAATGTAAAGGAGGCGGGAGGGACCGTATGAATTTTCCAAAACGATTACCCCTGAGGGAGTTTATCAATGAAATGAGAAACGGGAACTCTCAATGATGATATCGAGCGAAGTTTCAAGGTCATAGGATGAAGCGAGGCAGACGAATCTTGACGAACACCGTGGAAAAGAGGAAGTAGGCGGCGTCACTGATAACGTCTATTTCCTTTTCTTCTCTCCTCAAGCCCCTTCGCTATTGAGCCATTGTTGAGTGTCTATAGCGTAGTCAGGCCGAAGCAAAGCCTCCGAAGGCAATTTTGCCGACTTGGTCAAGCGCTCGATAGACGTAGGCTAATTGGGTTGCACGCATCTGCTTGTTGCATATGTCTGATGCATGTTAAGCACCCTGCACCCTTGAAGCTGTAATCTATTCCAAGGCACATTGCTCTGAGATTGTGTACATCAAGTCGCACAACTCCTTGGAGTTGCTTTCTTTGGAGATGAGTGTAATGCACGCGCAACTGAGATTCTTTATCTTGTGCGTTTAAATATGTATTGAATAGAAAACATTGGTCTAATTCCTTTAAATTAGACCAGGGAAGAAGAGTTCCATTCATCCTCCAAATTGCATGACCCTGTCCTAATTAGTATCGATGTAACAACCTAGTGAAAAAGGGTGAACTTTTTTTGCAGAGTGGCTAGGTCACACCTTAATTTTACTCAGTAATGGTGGCACACTTCCACCAATGTAGCAATGCGCAAAATGTAGCGCCTTCAAGTTTGAACATATGGTCCCGACCTTGGTTCAATATAGGTAGTTTCTTGTAATCTATACCAGCTCAATAAAGCTGTGCTATTGAGGAACTCCTTTTCTTCGCTCTTCTTTCAAGTGCTGAAACACTATCCCTTCATTGAATTCTCTCGGTTCTGTCTCACCAGACGAAACTTTCCACGTCGGAAAGTCGATCAAGTTGAAGCTTCAAATAAAACCACGGACGACGTCGGGGGTCCTGCTGTCCGTCACGAACCCCGAGGTGAAGGACTTCATGACGCTGGAGATGATCAACGGGAGTGTGAAATTCACTGTGGATAACGGCGCTGGGCCATTCTGGGCCACGTACACGAGCCCCGAGGAATACGGACTTTGCGATGGGGAATGGCATACGATCTCCATGGTGAAGACGGGGAATCTGGTCACGTTGTCCGTGGACGACGTGTTCACAAACCCTGGAATCGGGCAACCGGGGATCACCGTCACGAATACGAATCATCCCTTGTATGTTGGGGGTCATCCCTGGAAGAATTCCAATATCGTGGAACACTTTGCCACCTCGGCCCAATATGTAGGCTGCATCCGAAACGTGGTCGTCAATGAATCCCCGCTTCCCTTGAACCGAGTCGTTGGCAAAGCCACCGTCAACACCTGCCCTACCATCTAACCATATTAGGCTTTTTTTTTGCGTCTGTTACGCTTACATGTCCGTCTGTCTGTTTGTCTCTGCCATTCAATCATTAGGATTCCCATCCCAGCCATCTCTTCCCGCTCACTCCACCTCTTCTCTCTCTTTCCCTCTCTCCGTTTCCTTCACCTAGACTATTTGAAATAAAGTTATTCGTTCCGATTTTTCTAAGCGTTCCAAGTACTTTCGTTGGAATCATTCTTCCTCTGTTGTTATCGCAGAAACATCAAGAGACATTTCTTTGACTCTGCTCCTCTCATGGATGTCCTGACACAGGCACGCATGGAAGCATACCTACACGCAGGAAAATATGATGATTTCAAGGAAGGCAAGATGGCACAATAGTGGCAAACCTTTCACCTCTCAAGGTCCTCAACTTCTGGCTTCAAGTAAATCCAGCGAGTAAGACCTTGTCACCACGTGCGTACTCTTACATGCGCGAAAGACAATAATCCCGATGAAAGGGTCCGGAGTTAACTAGCTTCACACGCCTAGAAACACTAGTTAGATGCAGAATAAATACATTTTGCTTTGTCAGTCACGTGTACATAATGTGCCGTCGTTGTTCCCATTCTAGGATCCTTCATTTTTGCTAGCTCTTTGCTGACTTTGAACCTCAACGTTGACACGGGAAAGCGCAACCATTTCTAAAGACACAGCCTCAACAAGAGATTCATCCATTGAATGCGGCCACGTCTGCAGATCCTTGTTCATCATCAGACTCCAGAAGTCAGGAAGATATAGTCAACCCGCGTAGTGCATTCGCAATGCTGGAGATGAATACCCAGATTAGAGGACGGTAAATGAGCAAGGGACTTATCCTCGTCGAACCGCCTCCTACTGGGTCGTTCGGATTATTCACGTATTAATCATTGCGCATGTAATGCATTCGTAACGAGAGCAGGGCCGAATTTGGTAAAACATGATATTTACATGGTGGGCATCGAGGCGAAACTGGCTTTGGTTCCCGTCGCTCTATCGTTTAGTTGAACAAACAGAGGCTTCAAGAAACTCCAATGCGTCAGAAAGATCCTTTATTATCCTCCACTTCAAATGTAGAAAATAAAAATCCTTTCTCACGTATTCATGATCTCATCCGCCAGGGGATGCATATCGAAATGCAAATATGAATGTAAATTTTTCATGCGAGAATCGATCATGGCACGTGTACTCTTGAACGAAAGCGTATCATAGACGTTGAGACACATGAAAAATGCTTCATAGGGGAATCACAAGCAGAGGGGTCTTGAAATTCATTTTCTAATCAGAGGGATGTCATCCTTCCAACAGAATGGAGAAATTGAGGGGAAGAAATCTAACGAGATCTTCGTCGTTCCACGACAGAACTAGTGAGGCATTCAAAAACACCTGGAGATGGAGTGACAGGTAAAGAGGAAACCTGGGTATAAGAGAATCTTCGATCCACGCTTAGATATCAGGGAAGCATGAACGTCCTGACTCATTTGCTGTCGAAAATTCGGGGGCTGAGGGAATCCAAACTCAGATCGGGAAGACTTGCAAGAAGCAATCTTCTTCCATTGGGAAGGAGAAAGGAAAATCAACAGGTGAGCTGCTCTCTAGAAAGGCTTCCTCCTACATTCAATCCCAGACAAATACCTGCTTCTCATGTAGATCTTATCGATTCATGGGGAGTCGAGACTTGGAGGGGGACGGGGGGGACGGTGAGGAGGGATAGGGGAGGATCCGCGGTCGGCCGAAACGCTGCCTCATTACTGATCGATGGCAGGAAAGGCGCAATTTTGGAATACGAAGGAGTAGAAAGAAAGAGGGGATCCAGGTGGGCGGGAAGGAAAAGGGCCGCCTAAATTGCCTTAAACGTCTGACCTTTTCCAGCGGCCTCGACAAACCTGATATAGGTCCATTCCGAAGAGCAAGACTCGGGAAGAGTATGATTTGAAGGATATGCAAGGGATTGATCCCACAGAATAGGAAGGAGATATTTTGAGCAATCACACGAAGAAGCAGAGGGGATTAAAGAACGTGGAGATTCTCGCAGGATTTGGACTTCCCATTTCGGCCGCACACGGAGGAGATGAAACCCCGGACCCTTAAGCTGCCGCCACAACGTCGTGAGCCCCGACGTCGACGTCTGGTCCAGTGCGGCCCTGGCGTCTGCTTCAATCGAATCTGTCTCAATATTCCCACCAACAGCTCGTCCACGTTCAGGTCCAGACCAACCGAGGTTTCGATGAACTTGCACTCGTATTCTCGAGCCATCTTCTTCCCCTCTGTGACGGAAAAATGCCTTTCAGTGACGACCGAGCCTGGAAGATAGGGTCGACAATCGACATGCATTCACGCAAAAGGCTCCTCACCGTCAGACGTGACGATCCTGGATCGTTCCAGGTCCGCCTTATTCGCGACCAAGATGACGGCCCTGGTCCCGAGGCAGCCGAGCCTCCACAGTTGCTGCAGTATGCTCTCCGCCCATTCCACACTGGATCCATCCGTGACACTGTACACCACGATGTAGCCGTCGGAGTCCTGGCAAACAAAACATGTTTCGTCTCGTGAGACCTGGCAACGGACCCGCATATCGCAGATCGGAAGAGAACAGAAGAGGCGAAGGAAGAAATAAAGGGAAAAGGTTGGGGCTCATCGGCGGACACAGCCAGGATGCCAGAGGATTATCGGGCTGACATGCCACTTGGAGGGAATCCAAACCTCTCACGTCATTTCCCAGCAGGAACCCCCAAGCTTGTTTGCTCTCTTCTTTCGCTAGTATAAATAATTGATGCAAGGATTTAGGAAGAAGGGCATGTGAGCGCGGGATCGAGTAACAAGTCCAGGTTTTCTGCTCACGCTCAACGCCACATGAAGGTTGGAGCATGCGATGCCACGGTTTCAGATCGTGCATGTGAGAGATTCCAGGAGGCAATTAAGAGGAGATAGATTTCCCAAGAGTGAGGAGGAACGGGATTCCTTCATTCGGCCCAGATCATTAAGGCCAGCGGCCGGGATATGCAGTGTAATCGCCTAGTCAGTCACGCACGGTCTCCCTAAATCGCAGGCCCGGCTACGAATGTCCCGAGTCGCGCATGCGAAATAATAGAGATATTTGCAAGTGCGTAGAATCGCGCCCGGCTCGTAGCTCTCGTAGCGGCTCGTAGGTCTCATCATTTGATTTCCCTGTGTCCACGGGAGCATACTCAAGCAGAAGATAAAGTATGGCTCGGGCGAAAACGAAATTCAATCCACGGCGTATTTCACTCTAAATAGACTTTAACCGAGAAAATCTGGCTAAAAGAAGGGAGACATGTGAGATGATGAAATGGAACAGCCGAAGGGCTGAAACCCAATTTTACTACCTCTTTCTCTCTTCTTCTCCTTAGCGCTTGAAGCTCCTTTTAGGATAATGATTGACAAGACAGGAAAAGGAATACGGAGTACAGAGGAGGCAGAAAAAAAGATGGGGGAAAATGGGAGAGGATAGAATCTCTGGGAGCGATGACTAAGCAGATCACCATCTCATCAGTGAGCACGCTAGAGTGACTGCGAATCCTGTCGTAATGGACTTGGAAAAAATCCTCATAACACGGTTGGAGTCCTCCACAATCGCTTCCCAGGAAAGTCAGGAAACTTTCTGTATTGGTAAAAGAGGGAAGCCTTTGATGGCCAGGGTTTCTAATTTCCTCCATCACAGGGAGCCGATGCAACTCCCTTTTCTTTCATTTATCTATCTCTTTCTTTATTTATCGCTTCTCCACCTCATCTCTTGTTTCGAGCTTCCGTGCGCTATATCTCTGGTTCTTTCTAAGAGCAGTGCTTCTCAAACGCGATACTACGCCAAAAAAAACATTGACGGGGAAAAGAAAATGCAGGAAAAATGCAAGCGCTTTCGAAGACAAAGAAAATTCGCCAGACGAAGCCCAGTCCTCAAGCGAGCCTCCTTTGAGCTCACTAACACACATGGCACAAGCTGAATAATCAGTCCAGAAAAGTCCAGAGTGGAGGAGAATGCTCGCGCTGCACGTTCGCTCAGACCTTTTGGGAGTCAAATTTGCGCGGTGTTTCGCGGATGGTGCATCGCGGATTCGGATTCGGATTCGGATTCGGATTCTTTCGGAAAGATCAGAGTGATCGACAGAGTGCTGTCGATCACGTCTTCGCGAGGACAAGCAATAAAGATACAAAGAAGACGAGAGGCTGTAAATTAAGGCTGAAAAACCACGAAGATGTTGGTCCGCTCAACCCCAGATTCCGGCCGCCACAATCTCCCCCCTAAACTCTCATGTCCAGACGTATTTATCATGTCGAATCCCACTCGGATCCGGCTTTCACGTCTGGATTGACCTTAGACGAGGATGCCTGGAGACAGTGTCAAAGACAAGGGACAGTCATCCGCTTCAATCTGTTTTAGTTTTACCAAATTTTTAATTTTAAAATATTTTATTTGTTAAGGGATGAATATTTTCGCTAACCATTACAATAGATGTTAAGTTCATCACGTTTTCGGATTGCGGTGATACTTTTTTGTGAAAGTAAACGTTGACTAAAGCGACACAGACACACACATACCCACCTATTCAGGCGACTACATTAAGAGCCTGTTCTTCCCTAAAGGCTTCCCAATAACGGCAAGAACTAAATCGATGCGATTGCAGACTCCCTGGTGTTCCTATTATTTCCGTATCGTGATGATCGTCATTAACGGTTTATAATTTCGTTACTGAGGAGGGTAAAAAAAAAAGAAAAAAGTGTACGAAACTCTGTTCTAGCGAGGTTTCATTGAAGTAGCCAGAGAGGCCAGCCATTTAAAAGTCACAAGAAACGAGACAGACGAGCTCAAGAGTCTCTCATGAGGCAGAGGTGAGTTCGGATTTATATAATTCGATCGTTAGCATTTATATAATCCGATCCGCCTCGAATTGCATCCCCTCAGATTCAAACCGATTCAGTGAGCAAGGAAAAATCCAATCCGAACCGAATCCGACCACTTCGTCACGCGTATCCGATCGAATCCAATCAGATCCGCGGTTATCCGATATTCGACTAGCGTCTTACTTCTGCGGATAGTTCGTCTTCTACGAAATGTTCGTATTCCCACGAATGACATCGCGAAATCCAAGTTGCATACAAATAGCGAGCGAGTCCTGAGCCTTGAGCTGAAATGCGAACCGCGGAGAGCTTGCCCTCCGCTTCACTCCCGGTTCGAGGCCCAGGCGACGATGAGTTTTCGAAGTTCCAACCTGAAAACTCGTAGGCACGAAACTCTCGGCCACAAATCGTATGTGCTGTCATCATAAAACAATCTTTCCCGCTCGAATTTATCACCATGGAAGCATCAGCCCAAGATGTTCTAATTAAAATTTTTTTTTTAGTACTCAGAGATACCTTATATTCTCCGGTCTGCGTAAAGCAACCGGTAACGGCTTTAAAGGGGCTCCGATTCTTCCTGAATTTGCCTCGGGATCCAACTGGTTCGGTTTAACAACGCGACATACTTTCCGGCATCTTCAATCCTGAAATTGTCATGTCAGAGTTTCTATGCCCTCTATCCATGACCGCTGATGGACTCTCACCGTTCCACTCCATATTGACTCTGAGGTTATTTTCAGGGTAACGTCGGCACCATTTTTCCATCCCTTCAGCGAAGACTTCAAAGAAGCTATCCTAGGATGTAAAAATTTTTTAATGAACCAATTTCTCATCCCGAACACCTGCTTGGTGTTAGGCTGGTATTAACCGTTAGGCACGGAAAATTGGCTCATTAAAAAGTGTTCAAAGAATCTTGGAAGGCGGCAAAAAAACGAGTGGATAGTATAAGATGAGAAGTAAGGAATGGATACATTTGCATACCAGATATCTTGGGGTAATGAACCTTGAGTTTCTCTCGGATTTTTCTCTCGGATTTTCTGATTTTTCGATGCGCTCGACCCAACCGTATCCGATCGCTCTAGTTGCGAAACCGCGACGGACCCAATCCGAGCCTTTCATATCAGGAAATGGACGGAATCCGCGTTACAGTGTCGGATCCGAATCCGAACCCACTACGGAAAATGAATCGTGGGAAAAGCTTGCGGCCACCACATGAGACAGGTGCGACTGTTCGTCCTAGTGAATCGATTCCCACGCCTCGAATGCTCCGCGTCCCGCGTCCCCTCAGTTGGGGGTCGCTCCGTGGGTTCGTTCTGCACGGCGTCGACTTCGATCGAGATATTTTCGCACCCACATCAGTAGAGAATCTTTCTTTTCGGAGGGATTGGGTTGGCCGGATTATGGGAAACAAGTCTTGCATTGTGCCATATAAACAAAAACCTTCGTTCAAAACTGTACCCTCTGTCTATGCCTGGGGTCATACAGTGACAGTTCGCATCGTCCTATGAGTTCACCTTATGCGACGTCATTTCTGTTGGATATGACGTCACATCTGGCTCTAAAGGACCCAGCTCACGCTATGGAGACCACACCATGGAAGGGCACTTTCGACACGGATTCCCTTGTCGATAGTGAGCGACGAACGCATGGCAGTGAGAGGCAAAACCCGGGACGGGCGGGCACAGACACACACGACTCAAACCGAACAGCACGATCTAAATGGGGCAACACGACAGCCTTTCCTCTTTCGGAGAGGAATAGGTCGTCGTCGATCGCTTGAAGCAGAAACGAAAACGTTTCGAGAAACCCGCACCTAAGAGGATCGGAGGAATATTCGCAGCCTGTGGGATTGCTCGCCCGCTGCACCGCATCCACAGGCGGTCAGTGGAGGAAACATGTTTGCGGGGGATCGAGTGGCTCATGAGGCTCTTTCTTATGCACGTTATTCCATTAGGCAAATGGATGGAATCGTATTGTTGTCTCTCCCCTCGTGGAAGTAGTTCATTATTCGTGCTGTCGCATTCGCTTCGCAGAAGAAGCATCGTGGGGGAGGGGGAAGGGAGCAGAAGGTGTTGGAGCCCCTGGATGAGCCGAATCGATGTTATCTGCGCCACATACACCCAACAATGGCGATGACTGATCTTCCGCCGGAAGACATGCGAGGCGACAAGAGTTGGCGCTCATTCTGTTTGGGAGCATCACGCAAGGGCCCTCTTCCCTTGCAATCGAACGGGAACTTTCATTTCGCGGAGATGAGGACGGGTCCTTGTGGAATTGATAAATCGATGACCGGAGGAAGCCTGACTCACCGGAGTCTCCTCGCTGGAGCATTCGGAGAAAATCACTTCGGATTCTTCGTTATCGAGTAAAACCGACACGCTCTTCTCTGCCGACTCGTCGTCTGCAAGTAAGAAAATAACGCCGTCGTCAAAGCGTATCCAGTCGTCACATCCGTTGCTGCTGCATCTCTGTCGCGAAAAAAAAAATTGCAAAGCCACAAAGACAAACTAGATCGTGTCCCATCCTGAAACCATCAGCACGAGACGCATGGTCCGGCCACTGTAATTGAGAGTGAGTTTAGGTGGAAGATGTCTGTCAAAGTAAGAATTAGACCCAAGTCGACCCTGCTATTCTGACACTGGGAGACTTTTGAATGTTTATTCTACAGCAGAGGTTTTGTTACCTTCGCATGCTGTCCAGAAGAATCTTCACGACTTAAGCCAAAAAGGTCTACAACATGAAGCGGTTTCATAATTCCATCCTTGACTCATCTCATGATTGAATCCTGACTTCAAGTTAGTCAGAATTGACGGAAATTACGAGTCGTGTCGCATCTTAACTATCGATTCGTCCCATCGTTTTGACCCCCCCCCCCCACGCTTGTAAGGCATATGGCGTCAGCGATGTTATTTGTAGATAAAGGGGGGGAAGGGGAGGGGGGAGAAGAATTGTCATGCAGGGATGGATGTTCTCGTAATGGGGTTTGAGAGTCACTAGAATGGAATGAGGGGAGACAAGAAGAGGGGAATAATCAGGGGGAAATCTATCAAGGAAGAGGAGGAAACGCGGCAACGCTTCCTCCGGCCTCACCACATTACTCGGGAGACTTGCAGATTACCTATAAAGTGGACGGGAGAGCTCCGTCACTCCCCCTATCTCGGAACCACAGAAGAAAAACGACTAAGGGACGCATGTTGCGACCGCTCTTATCGGATCGCGCCCAGATCCCCTCTTCTTTCTCGGGAACACCTGCATAAACCGTTTCTTCGAGCTCCTCAATGCCCGTGGGACCGTCTCTTCTGCCCGCAAAGTGCAAATCTCTCGCCTTGAGAGGTCTTATTGGATTTAGATACTTTCTTGGCGTCGAAAGCAGAGAAGATTTCTGCCCTTGCTCTTTCTATAGGGTTCCGTCGTTATGGTAGCGAAAGAGGGCGAAGACCCTTCCCTCATCCCTCTCGCTTTTTCCCCATCCCCAATTTCACATCCCCCTCTCCCTCTCCAAAATCCTCGATAGAATGCGATTCCCTGAGGAACGAGGCAGATTCATCCGAATTTCCCGAGGTGATGGAGGGGAGGAATGCCCTGCGGTTTTACCTCTTAGGCCCCTTTACATCCCTTCAAAGCCATTTTTCTTTCTCCTCGGTTAAATATGATGGAGATTTGGAATGTTCCACGGGGGTGGAATGCCATTGCTCTCGGCTCATTTTTTCTTCTTTTTTCTTCCGTACTATTCTTTTTCTTCACCCCCTTCGTCGTCTTACGGCAGATTCACTTACTCTAATCCAATTAATTACCGTCCATGGAGCTGAAAGGGATAAGTCGGAGAGCGACATGCTCCATGGAGACAATCAGGCTCACTTCATCGAGCATCTTCCGGAAAGGACACCGCAGGAAGATAGCAAAAAAGGGAGGGGAGATCGCAGTAGGAAATTTTTTCCCAACACGAATGTCAGAGGGGGAAGAGATGGGAAGATGACTAGGTTGGCAAGCATCGATCAAACATAATTCATGCAGATGCGGGCACGGAGCGGATGAAAGCATGGAAAGTGGAACACCTCACCCAAAGAATTGTCATACGCGTTGATATAGTCGGACGTGAGGGACTGAGAGATGAGAGCCGTTTTCCCCACGCCCGGAGACCCCAACACCGACACCCGGAACGCCACGCTTCGACCCTCTGACACCGACGGCGAATTCTCCCCGCTGCAAAGAGGCAGGGAAGGGAATTAGAAGAGATGGGGAAAGAAATAAGAAGAAGAGAAAGAATGTAGCTGTCATTCGATTTGTCTCTGTCGAGTATCGGAAAACTGACTTTGACGCGCGTAGGCGCAGAGGGAGAAGGATCCATATCATTTTCTTAATATATTTTTTATATGGTTAGGGACAGGTCGAGCGCAGGAAGTCGAAGGGTAGAGAGAGAGAGACCTTTCATGCAAATAATGCAGAAGGGATGAAGTGCGATGATTTTTTCCTGTGTTCTCCCCTCCAATCCCATTACACGGCCGGAGAGGACTCGTGTCACTCTAGATGCAAATCCATGCAATTACAGCTCCTTTCTTGTTTCCCGTTCGATCTTCATCCGCTTTGTACTGCTTCCCAGATGTCCTTGCTCGTCGGGTGCGTCGTGCTCGGATCCCCCGATTCCCGCTCAGAACTCGATGTGAGGGGTGACGAAGGGGGATCTATCATAATAGGAATGGCCTGCTCCCCTTCCTACGCATCCTGTATTTTTAATAACCCTTCCGGAAAGTCGATGTGGGGACACTTATTGCCATGCCCGTATGGCTTCCTCTGAATTCATGAATACGACGAGGGAGTTCCACCTCACGAGAGGTGCTAATGTCATTCAATGGCTATGGTTTCGTGTGATTAATGCAATAGATTTATGACCGCCTCCGATATCCTGCGTTATGTTTCTTCGATTTGTCATCGGGTCCTCATGCATCATTCACGGGGGCCACGATACTCTCACGAATAGCTCAGATAGCTACGCTTAGTGGATAAGGAGAGATCGGAGGATAGATATCACCTATTGCTCACGGGGGGCTAAGGGGCAGATCGACTTCTTTCCGACAGGTGCCTTACCATATCCAAATCAATAAATTGTGGCAAAAAAAAAATCTTAGCAATCAAACAACCGGGCGCCAGTAAAACAGTGTAAGATATTCGCCTGAAATGAAATGTCGTGCATTCACGAATATGGCCTAATAGTTGATAAATCCTGCCGTACAGCACGCTGGACGCAGTAGAGCAGCAGTCCATTCACGGACAGCAAAAGCGCACTCTGCAGATGCAGCAATACATCTGGTGTACTGCATGCTCCACAGCAATTTCGGGCATTGAAATCGTTTCTATTCACCCTAGCTTTTTATAATGCAGACTTTTTGCCGGATGGCATGCTGCATCCGGTTGTTTTACAGCAACTTTCATGCTGAATTTGATTATTTTTTTAGCACAACATGCAATTATAGCATCCAGCAAGCTGTACAGCCCGAGTAGGAACTAGGCCTAAGAATAGATTATTATTATGTCCTCACCAGAAAGTTTGCCTGCATAGATAATGAAGGAATATTACAAGGAAAGTTCTTCGAGAGAAAATTTTCGCATATATATTCAAGAGCATCAAAAATCGAAGAAACTTTGAAAGACATCATCCAGGAAATTTTCTCTGCAAGCCGACTTGCAAAGAAAAGCCTCAGAAAAAGCTTTCTGGCGTGGAAGAAACCTAACTGAATCTTGTTTCATTTAATCCATTAAATGTCGAATTTGGAGAATCCTTTTTAAACCCTTATTTCGATTTAAAAAACACACGCAGACAAAAAGGCACAATTTCGCAACATTAACTTATGCGATGATTAGTACTTTTCAAAACTGACCAATACCCGATGAAATACCTGAAACATGCGGAACTATTTGAACGTGCATCACAACGAGACCGTCTCGTATGTCTACACTTCGGCCCACAAATAGTACTACGAGGCGGCCTCACATGTCACCCAGCATAAGTCTATACATACGACATCACAAACTTCCGGATGTACAGTATATATGGTGAGTGCTGCGAATGTCGGCACTCTAAGCACATTCTGCACCTTGCTTGCTGGTTTTCGTAATGGAGCTTCCTCGTTCATATTGGATCTGGTGATACCTTTATCGTAAACCTTCTTGTACCGCAAACCTCGAGTGCCCCAGGCCTTTCTTTTCTGAGGGCCTGGGTCAGAGGTGAAGTTGGGTCAGATGTTGGCAATCTCGGCACACTTGCTGGTATAGACGGCACCACCCTGTCGGGGATCTCCGCACACTTATGTATCACTGTGGTTTACAACGGATCCAAAAATGAATGCACTGACCTGATAAAACAATACCTAATGTGGAAGAGATGAACGGAACGTGCTAAAGCTTAGCAAAATCACAAGATTTCGCAGGATTTTCGGAGTGCGCTTAGAGAAAGTGGCCACTGCGAGAAAACTACAACAGAAAATATGGCTGTTCCAAGCACATGTTAACAACATTGGTCCTACCGTCTGAGAATACTTATCTACCCGTGCCTAGGGGACAAGTAGTGGAAGCAGAACTTTGACGATTGCAAAGTGCAGAGATTACCCCCAGTGCCGACATTCGCAGCACTTACCCTATTGCCTAGTAAAGGGAAGGTCTGAGTCGAATTACCTGCAACTGGAATGCGTGGAATTGGACCTGGATCGACGAGAACATAAGAGATCTCCCTCGTTGACGACTTTCTTCCCGGTGATGGAAAATTGGCGGAGTCGATAGAGTTCGTCCCGGCCGAGGACCCTCGCAGGCAGTTCACCGGGCAGGGAAGTCCCACGTGGTCGTTCGGGCACTTTCAGGTCGGCTCGACTCGGTCGTCGACTGGCTTTCAGCGAGAGGGACCGAGAGTGGTGCGGGACTCGGGGCTGACTGCACAGGAACATTTCCGAGGGGCTGACCCTGCCCTGGCTGTCGTGATCGCAGCCGGGGCTGGATTTGGTGACGACGACGGGTACGACGGAGGGGACACGGCCGCCCGAGATGGGGAACGACATGTATAAATCGGGTGAACCTGAAACCGCTGGAGCCATGGCCGCGGAATGACTCCGTCGCCGAACGTTTCGCATCGCGGGAACGAAGACCAAGAAGCGATCGAGAGTGAGTGAGTGTAATCGGAGGGTAGGGGAGCTGTTATGAAGGGAGGATGAGGGACGCAGGCGCCTTGGACCTTTCGTTCTTTCCCTTCTTAAACCATTCCTTCTCTTCTATAGTCAATCATTCTCGAGCCCCGGAGAAGGTGTGCCCCTATGGACGCACATCTCTTTTATCCTTCTCACACACACACACACACACTCACTCTCTCTCTTTCCCTTTGTACTCTATACGGTAATAGTCCCCCACTGACGCGGAGTCGGCAAATGTAACGAGTTGGGAAGATCCGTCCCTCTCCCTCGCCATCTCGAATTTCCACTTCCCTATTTACAGGTGAACGTGAACAAATCTATATCAGAAAGTAAATCAACAGCAGCGTAGCCGTGGAGTGTGAGGGGAGGGGCCAAGACTCCCATTTGACCTTTCTTTACCCTCCAACAGGAAATAGGGGCGAGGTTCAATATCCAAGACACAATCATCCGGGTCTTGCCATCCCAAGGGAAATGTGCTTTCCTCCGGTATTTGGCCGGTAGTGAGGAAATTAGCCCGTATTGGGAAATCATGGGTGTGTTGGATGATATATTTTTAAAATGATGTTCAATTTTTAGTTCTCTAAACGGGTCTAATATAAAAGCCTACAATTAACTTTAATACCTCGATGTTTTTGGTTTTCAAGTCCATAGCAATCCCCCCCTCTCTCTATAGAACTTCTTCGATCTAAGAAATGCGGCCCTGGCAACGCCGCTGATACGTGGAATGAGGAGAAACAAATGCCTTGCGTTCTCGCAGAGATCGATTCCTTCCACCTACATCGCTGAATGGGCTGTCATGCGTTCATTCCATCGCGCTGTATGCTTGAGCTTGGATTAATGGGTGCGGCCGACGCATGCAACCTGTAGAACTCCGGTTAGCGTTGGACTTCCGTGATGAGCCCCCTTTCCGCTTTGATACACTGGGGAGGGACAAAAGAGAAAAATAGAACGTTGAGGGCGGCAAGATTTCAGACGGAAATCGTTGCTGCTCTTCCGTGACAAGCAAACCAGGAAATGACAGATCTGGTGACCCTGAGATGAGACCTTTACGTCATTGGAAGGATATCACATCAGTTAAAAATGGAGAGTACGAAGCGGTGCGTTGGAGAACAGGAAGAAGAGCAAAATCCAATCCCGTTTTTTCAGGCCCAGTTGCCGTAAAAGACTCCACTAAAAAGGCTGATGTCCGAGCACCTGGACAAAGAGGGTCGCTAAGTCTTCGTCCATCAATAAACTCACCTATTTTAACTATTCTTTCACGAAGAAGAGCCGAGGCAAGGAAGGAGAGAGTTGAATCCGAATTTAGATGTGAAAGTTGTTGTTTCCCTCGAGGGAACACATTTCCATAGCCGTGGAAGCGCGGGAAACAAACCCATAATCAGCTTTTCCTCCGGGGAAACGAAAATCACTTGTTCGATTGAGTTTGGCGCTGATTCCATTCCCTCGCTTTGACGTCGAAATCGAAATCGAAAACCGATACAGATCGGATCTTTCTTTGACGAGATCACCATACGAGGAAAACCCGAACGGCTTCGCAAACCGACTAGAGAGGGAAGGCCACCGCAACTGCAAGCTCGTTCTTGCAAGCTCCACCTCGTATATAAGATACACGAACCTCCTTCCCATTCGAAGAGAGCCAAGGAGAAACACTGGAGTCTTCGGTCATCCGCTCGAGCACCTTCTTCCAGGAATCGCAGCGACGTCAATGATGATCACCGAGCGATGGATTCTTCGCTCCCTTCGTCGTGAAAAAACTCTAAAGAACCCCCCCCCCCTCTCCCTGCTCAGGTTGCGTCAATGCTAATGCGGCAGACTTATTCCAAAGGGGAGGGCTGAATTTGCATGTTAGCCCTTTGAGTGTTTTTTTTTTCTTCTCAAGATTGGCCCTTCTTATGCAAAAGAGTCTTACTTGAAGACAGATATATTGTTTTTTTAAATTTATTATGACGTGGTAGAGTTTGAATGCACCCACCAATGCAAACGGGTCTTAAACGAAGACAAGGTTACTTCTGAGATAGTTAAAATATGTAAAAGTATTCAAACTGCGTATTGGTCCCGAGAACGAAAGTAATGGTGATAATGGAATGAAAAATGTATGCATGAGAGTGTTGAGAAAACAAAGACTCTGTCCCTCAGTAGTTTACGTCGACGGAGTGCATACAGCCCTCGTGAATGAAATATGGAAACCTCGCCCAGATCAACGATAGCCAGTTTTTAGCTGCTTTATATGCTAATGAGATGGGGTGAAGAAGCTCTCCAATCCATCCGTATTTTGGAACATACGCATTAGAGAGCTGTGTAATTGTATCCCACTTGCCTCTAATGAATTGCAATCGAATTGAAAACCATAATCTAATTCATACCATGTGCTTCCTTGTACCGGCCACGGTACAAGGAAGGCTCGGCCACGATTCCCGCTGCCAGACAAGCTGGATCCAATGAAGTTTTTTCGAGACACTCTGTCAGGGAAACGTCAGATGCAAACAAGTAATGCAAACAAGTCGATGAGACGGGAAAAGTGCCTTTCAATCACGATCGGCTCAGCAAGGAAAGCAGTTTCAGTAACAAGAATGGATCTCTCCATTTTTAAATGGAATGCTCCATCCTAAATTTAACAAGATTTTCTTAGAAATCAGTTGGGATGAACCCGTTTTACCCAGGAACCCCAGTTGCACTTCAAAAGTCCGGAAGATCGATACTGAACGTCTGCCTCGACGAAGCCCAGAAAAAATACCCATCTCTCTACAGTAGAGCGTGAGCAGTCTCCGGCATGAGAAGGTTCCGCTTTACGCTGAAATCGCTCACCTTGAGGCCAGAGATCAGAGAGGCTTGACTGCCTCTATCAGCCATGTTCTGCACGTATTCGCTGGCCATCGTACGATTCATTCGATTTGCTGCCTTCCCCATGCATCAATTATGCCGGCCATTTACGTTGCAGATTTAGGCATGTTCTCATCTAAACGACCGGCAACGAAGAAAGTGGCATTCACCTCCTCTTCCTTGCTATTCCTTGATCGGGCCGAGGAACGCGACTTCATGAATCTTCCCAAGACGCCGGGAAAGGCGTCTCGTGAAGACGCCTTGTCTCTGCCTTGTCTTGTCTTGTGGAGGCGTCTTGCGAGATGCAAGTAATTTAAGTCTCCCCTGTCCCCTTTCTCCATCAGTCCCCATTCTCCATGCTGCTACTCTCGTCGGGACTCGTGAACGGTGGGCACCATTTATGAGTGCTGGCTACGCTCTTTCTTCTTCTCCCTTCCAGGCCAAATCACGTTCATCTAGTCTCGATCGGGGTCGTCTTCTCTGATAACCTGATAACCTCGGAGGACGTGTTTCTCTGCTCTCCAGCTTCAGGCCGGAGTCCAGGGAGTGGTCAGAAAGGAGCTTCGTAAAGTGCCAGCAATGATCTTTTCCTTTTCGAGAAGCATTAATTAAAATAAAAAATAAAAACTATTCTGCCTCTGTTCTTGTTGTCAGTCAGATCTACTTGTATGACAAATTTCATCACTCAATTCAATGTACGTGACTTCCACAAATTTAATCGGGAGTTTCAATTGATTGTGTCCAAATGCAGTGGAGATAACTGATTAATGTAATTGAAATAGATTCAGCAATTTATATGTACTGTTTTCTTTTGTTGCAGGTGCATGCTGAACCATGTCGAGCCTAGAGAAACGAATTCAGATGCTACTTCTGACGGCCAAATGGGAATCACCTACGTCAACCAGGTTGCTGGAGGCGACCAAGACAGTTACGCGAGATGACCCTCACTGTAACTGTCACGGTTACATAAGGGTAGTGGCATTGAGCAAAATGTGCTCGAAAGTCTGCTGAATCGATTCCCAAGTAACATAGTTCGGTATTCTCTATTACGTCTGAAGACGTGACTTGCTGAAATCTCCAATATTTGTGGACACCCTGTAGTGTGCTTTAATTTTTCGAATATCCGTCCAACCCCATATGCGAGAAGAAAATTAAAGCATAATTCCATCTATCGCGTCGACGAAGCGCACGCGACTAGGTTCGAAGAGTAGTCTCAGACCTCAAATCGGAACTTTTCAGCACGAAACATTCCATCTAGCTACCATCGTTTGCGCGCCTTAGGCGAACTTGAGTCCCTCGTCGATGACATCCTTCTACCGTTGCCTCCCCGATCATCCTCGTCAGATGCATTCAGACACCCATCGTTATTATGGCCAAGGTGAAGCAACTCTTGTTGAAATTCATTCTTTACTCAACTCGCACAAAATCCATCTCGGCTCTCACCTCATCCCCCGTTCCCCATGATGGAGAAACCTACTTTCGGACCGTTAGTAAATTTACTGATTTCCCCAAGAAGACCTTGATCTAAATCATCGATTCAAACGGGAAGAAAAGCGGTCATCTGATCTCGCCCTGAGAGACTCCGACTCGCTTCCCCATTCCTAATTACTTTGCCCTCTTCCCGACTGCCAGTTACCCAGATAATAATCCTACGTAGAACCCATGTACCCCCATTTCATCCGCAACGCCTTGTGAAGAAAGCTATCGAAAGTATCAAGGGCTAAATATACGATATTGACGGGATTCCTTCTATCGAGTCCTTTACCCATTCTTAAGATTCTGAGAAATTGATGAGACTTGGCCGTCTCGCAGCCGAGCTCAGATTCCCAGATGAGCGATTTCCCCTCGAGAAATTCTAGGATAAGATCCCATAGAATGCTTTCCTTGATCTTTCCCGAAGCGCTCGTGAGACCTACCGGCCGATAATTCCCGGGATCGCTCTAATCTCTCTTCTCGAAGATAGCTACAACGTTCGCTCATTTCCAGTTCCCTGGAACATAAGCACGCAATACGCTCTTCTCGGAAAATATTTCTGATGGCTCCGCTCGACCTCTCGACCGTGTTCGTCGAGGACGGGAGCTGGAGTCCCGTCGGGACCCGTTGCATTTCCCACTTTCAGCTCCCCTATCTTACTTTTAATTTCCTTTGCAATGACTATATCTTCGAGACAAGCGACGGTGGTCTCGGCCAATGCCTGTACTTCATCTGATAATCCTGAGAATGGGAGCAAATAAATAATTCAAGACCTTGGTCACGTCTAGGGTATTCCTACTAACCCTCCCTTATCGTTCAGGCCTCGATCTGATGTTGACTCCGAGCGCTTGCATTGGCTTATCGATAAAAAAATATATAACCTTAGCATTAATCATTAGCCAGATCTCTCGGTCGTGCTTCCATGACCTACTTTCCGGTTTCAATCACCTTGTAGCGATTCGAATTCTTCATATTCCAATTATTTTTTTCCGTGCACCCCTACAAACCCCCTTTTTTCGCATTTTGGACCCAATCAAGGATCTCCTGTCACGCATAAACCAAACTGGCAGACTCGGCAATCTCTTTGATTATTTGGGGACGCACTCCATGAACACAAAAGAACCGTTTCGAATAGCTCCCAATTCTCGCTTGCCGATAGAATGGCAATCTTTCCCACCCGGTCCAGATCCGAAACCAATCCTCTTCACGAAATGAAATCCGCTTTCCTAAAGTCTTACAAAGCTTCCGTCGGACTGTCGTTGCGTCTCGTTCGTTAGATATCCCATGCGGTGACGATATGCTTCGAGTACCCAAATTTACCTCGAATTTCAACGAACGCCAGATCGTCATTCGTTAGAAAAACTAAATCTAATCTAATAACGAGAAATTTCTGGTCCGTTCCTCGACGAGATACAGAAAAAGAGAATCCTTGGATTGCCAACTCCCTTTCCCTATGAGACTTTCCTCACGCTGGACAGACATCCCAGGCTCGTCTTCAATCGGATGAATAGTCCCAGTGTATCCAGTGAAGGTTTGATTAGGGAATTCTAATCATACCTTCGGTCGAATTATTTTCGATAATCCAGGAAAATATTCTATAAGACAACATAATCTCGAAATATCCCAATCTGATTTCTTTCAACAAGAAGCAATTATCCTTTGGATATCTCCCCAGCAAGACGTTTCCATTATCGTAAGATGTCCTTGAAAGTCATCCCTGATACTTCTTCCTTGTCTCCAGGGGATTATCATTGGAACGTCCCCGAGACTAGACATTCAGATGACCCTGTGATGTCCCTTAAAGTCTTCTGTAGGACTTCTGTAGGACTAGGACAGGGGTGCTCAAACATTTTGTCATTGAGCCCGCAAAATCGAAAACCTGTGCTGTATGTGTGCTTGTAGGCCAAGGCCAGTGCCGAGGCGCGGTTGCTAGGTGAGGGAGTGATGGGGAGTTACTGGGCGATGGGGTGAAGTACCGAAGCTTCCTTCCCCCTCCCTCCTCTGCGTCCGCTGCTATTTTTCATTTTTGTCTTTATCTCATCTCCAGTATTTAATTTTTTTCCCTCAAATGCCATCCCGAGCGGCTCAGAAGCTTTCCGTGGGACGCATTTTGGGCACCCTTTTCCACTTATGGTAATGGTTCTCGACCGGTGAGCCCACCGAACACATGGATGTTCTATGGGAGTAAGAGGGAGGTTGAAAACCACCACCCTGGAGCATGACTCTGGAAAAAACTTGGGGATGTACTTGTGCATAATGGAAGGCACAATGAAATCTTCAAATAGCAAATTCTTCTTAGGCCTCGCCAATACACCAATCCAAAAAAATAACAGTAGTAGAGATGCATTGGATGAGACGAACCCTTCCGTCTTTCCTCAAATGCCCAGTCGAAACCCCTGCAAGAGTCGTCATGGATTGAATACTGAATCCATGGGGACAGAGAAAGCTTTCTCACTATAGGCGACGACGACGATTCATAGGGGGCTCGGCTCCCCCCTCCCCTCCCCCCGGGGAAAAAAAAAACAAACAAAACGATTTAGCAGAAGGGGCTCACCCCCCTCAATAATTCCTGACAATTTTATTTTTGTAGTTGTCGTTTATAGCTTCGTTGAACCTGAGAATCTTAGCATAGAAAAATAGTTCATGAGACTGAGGCTCATAGGGCCGACCTACGCCCTAGGAGAGCGTTATCGATTATTTTCTCCACATGGATGATACTTGGACGGCAAGGAATGAAAATTGCGAACATCAATAAATCTAGCTGTGTAGAAGACGAGCTGCCGATTGCTTACAACTTCATGGTGTTTTAGCATATAAACGTTCGACTGCTTCAAGTTGGCCTTTGCAGTTGTTGCTGGTACAGTTGAGGTCTTGGTTTAGAACCCTGGCACAGTTGACCGAAAACCACTGTTCAAGATCAAGCCTAAATCTTTCTCAGAGGACGGGGATGGAGGGGGGGCGACCAGGACACGAGTATAAGGAATACTTGCAAAGGAGTACTGTCTCTGAGCCGTCCTATGTTTCCATTATATGGAACTCTTCAGGGTTGCGCCACGGAATTTCGAGCAATGAACAAGAAAAGAGGGGTTACATTCATTCGGACGATCAATTCTTCTGGGAATGGTATATTACTTATTAACACATCATTTTCTCGAGGAGTAATTGACGGCCCACAGCTGATTCCCAAGAAGATCCCCCCCGTCGCTCCACTCTTAGGTACTCAACTATCCCACAGTTAACCGAGGGGAGATCCTTGCTAATGCACTCACCCAATTTAATTTTAGTATATGAAATGACTCCTGCGGCCTCCCCCTAAGCCTATCTCAAGGCAAATCTGACATGGCGTAGTCGTCTTTGTCATAGTCAATTCATCATCTCGGAATGGATTCTTGGGAAGCAACACTGAATTGAAACCCTGGATGATGAGCCATCTCAGCTCACTCCATCAGAATGAGACAATTCATCACAGTCCCATTATGCAGAAGCGAGGATTGGGGTTCATTCTTCCCTGCTGATGAGTATGCAAAATGCATGCGAAGATCATCTGCATTAGCTGGAATGATATGGATGAACATGTTTTCAGTCAAATTCCTCTGCTGCACTCAAATGCAAGTGCATGACAACATATTGTTGACAATGTTTCACCATTATGAATTCAAGAGTCCTCTGATAATAGTGCGTTTTCATTCTTACAAATCAAGCATGACTAGTTACAGCATCAATCGCAAAAAAGGAATGCATTTTTCATGCAATGGCATGAACTGTACCAGCAAAATAACTCAGAAGAGGTAATAACAATATGCAAAGACAATACTTTCTCTTCTCAGTTTAGAAATACCAGAGGGACAAAAGATGGTGTCGGAGGAACAAAACAACTCCTCTGCAAACATAATGAAAATCTTTGAAGTAGCATCACTGCAAGAATATGTATCCCCAGTTGGTGAATGCAGTGTTTCATCTTTCACTTTGCCATCCATGCAAATGCAATATTCCTGTAATACAAACCATGGAAAAAAAAAAGTAATTTTTGGAGATTTCCTTAAGGACCAGATTTCATGAAATTTAAAAAGTGAAAGCAGAACTGGGTTGAGTCTCACCTGAATGAGCATGGAGGAAGTGTGGAAGTCTTGTACCAAAGAGCACAAATTAACAGTGCTGTCCATAAATGGAGTGGACCAGCCAGAAAGTGAAGAATTCCAAACTCAAACAAGGAAAAAAGAGCCACAACAAATAAGGAGATTACAATAAGCAGAAGTGGGAGACTTCGAGCAAGAGTCAGCTTGAAAGTAGTTCCTCTCCCTCTTTGCACAGCCCTATACCTGTTCACAATAATTAATAAAACTTAGAAGTATGCATCCTCACTTTCATTTTACATATACTGTACACATTGAGCAGTAGATCATTGAATATAGCTTTTGAGACATTAGCAAGTATGGAAAGACCACAATCTAAGAAAGAGAATGTACATGAAAAAAAACACACAATTCCTATGGATGAAAATTCAGAAACCTTCGAAACAATCTTGCTTGTTGTTTCAAACCATCATCCAAGAAGAAAAATGCATAAAACAAATAAAAACTTCTGTGAAGGATGCTGATGAAGACAAACTAGTAATATATAGGTACGAGAAAGTCAAAATGAACACTAGAGGAAACGGTCCAATGCCTCACCTTAGGTATGCTTGATCAGCCAAGGTAAGAATCAAAGGAACTTGAACTATGGCCACCTGAAAAATTCAGAAGGGGAAGTCACTGAGAATTATGGTGCAATGGCTGAGTACAATCACTGATTTGATTACTTGAAGAAACCAACAGTTGAAGATTCTTATTTATGGTAATATTATTGAGTGAACAGGACATTTGATATTGTCAAGACTCAACAGGAGCAACAGCAGAGCAAGAAACAAAGAGCTGGTGTAAGAGATGGAACTTACATGCAGGAATCCTATTGTGAAGCTCTGGGATCCAGGAACATACCATGGTCCAACATAAATGCCCCAAGCAAATCCCACTCCATAATATCCTTCTATAAGTTCTCCTCCAAAGATAGGGCCTGCAACACATCAAAGCTCATAGAAGGAACAACAGAGAACTTGAAACAAGCAATCATTTCATTGAAGATATCTATTTGAGCTCCCATTTAAGCAAGACAGCTTTCTATTAACTATGCCCCTTGAATACCACATGTTTCTTATGGAACAAGTGTTCTGCTGGTTGTCTATCAACACAAGATTGCCATGTATCACAGATATGTACTCATGCTTTTGACGAGTGTTCTTATTTCAACGCATTTTTTGCACCCAGTGCACAACTTCCTCAGACCGAGCAATTTCATTCACTGCTCTAGAGACACAATCTGGTCTTTCAGTCAATGCAGTATAATTCCATTGTACAGGGCATTTCCTTTAAATTGTACATCTTTGAATGCTCATATTTCTGAGAGGGTGCAACCAATCTTGATGAAAAGCAAGATGAGAGAGCAAAGCCATTTTAGCCAATTAGTTAATACAGAGTACTACTAGCTTGCACCTTGATTCACATTTCTGAAGCCAACTTTTTGTGAGAAATACTGCTATACTACAGTACATGTACAGTGCCCTGCCAGAATAAAATGAACACCCCAGATACTGAATAAATTTTCATTTACTTTCACAAGTCAAAGGACCACATATTTTGAATGCAGGCAGAGGATACACCACGAAATACTAATATATGAGTATGTGGTCCTTTGGATTGTAATTGTATCACAGATTAGTAAATGAAAATTTATTCAGTATCTGGGGTGTTCATTTCTTTCTGCTAGGGCATTGTATTATTGAACCCTGAGGCAGTCATAAATTAGGGGTACCAAGTTCAATTCTGATATACTCACCCTGGCACCCTGTGTTCTTGCAAGTCACTTTGCAAGTACAAACCACCTTGGTATAGGTTCCATAGTGTACTTGTGACAGCAGTACAGCATAAAATGATAATACAAATTCCACAAACATGGTCATAGGATGTCAATGGAATGTATCACATGGGAGCTTATGCTTTCACCATGACTAAGATAAGAAGCGGTTGTCAAAGACAATGCCTCATGGTACTATGACTGACAAGCAGTTGCATGAGTTTTGGAATAGGTATCTTCTGATACACAAACTAAGTTATCTGCAAAAACACACCACCTCAAGACATCATCACATAACTGTCCCACAAAAACACCTCAGTATCCATACCAGGGAACCTGGTACCTATAGTTGATGCTTGCAAAAATACATCTCTAATTACCTTGAGTTGATCCAAAAAGTTTATTTACTTTTTGAACCTATTGAACTCAGTGCTGAGTACCTCCACACCCATGAGTATCATGGATGAAAAATCCTTATGTCTTTCCATCCCATCAAAATTATTCATAAACTCCATTGATTCCCTCTCAAAAACCCATGTTTTTTGGAGAGAATCAATGGACCTATTACCAATAAGGTAACCATTCAAATAGAGTCAACCACTGTTGGATGTAGTGTTCAATTCTGCTCATAACTATTACATATTGAAATAGGAAAATTTAAAGCACTTGTAGTTTTACTTGCTGGCACAGGTTTATGAAACATGATATAGATTTTTGCAAGAACTTGCTTCAACACAGAGGGGTGATGTCAACCACCATGCTATTGTCAACCAACCTTTTACCACCATGCATGCCATTTATAATTAAGTGCATAGTGCCTCCAATCATAGAGTTAGGAGTCTAGCTGGTGTTGCATATGTTGGATAAAAGATGGTGAGCAACTCTTAAGACTGAAAGTAATGTCACTCAGGGAAAGTAGAGAGGTCTTTGGAAATGATTAAATAATAGCACACATGGCCATTAAAAACATACTGGAACACAATGGAAAACAGCAAATACAGAGAATTCAAGCATCAAGACAACATAGAGTGATCAGTATCTGGCTACTCAGAGAGGTGTATCGCAGCATCAGTTGTACAATCTTGAATCTTGGTATAGCAACTAACAGTGGCATGGGGGAAAGAATTGTAGGTCAGCATCATCTGAAGGGGACACTTGGTTAGTAGTAGCTATAAAAAAAAAGCATGTTGCAGTTGACACTCATGCCAGTTGCTTGTGAAAGTGAAACTGTCAACAGCAATGCTTTCCTTGCAGCAGCACCAATGTTACTGCTTTTACAACTCCAATGCTCTAGTCAGCTCTCAATCATCTGCTCCCATGAGTGCTCCCTTGAGGCTTGAGAGTCAAGGAAAAAAATATTGGGCATTTTCAACAGTTACAAAACTGGCACCTATACCAAATTATATGTGGCACCTTTTATAGGGGATGATTCTATATAATGAACTACTCCACCAATATTCAAGGTCCTTCAACCCATAAAAGGCAAAATTCACCTCTCTGGGTAGCCAAACCAAGCGATTGGTTACCCTGTATAATACATATATCAACTCTCATGTTAATAGAAACAAGAATCTACTCAATGAAGAGACTGCAGCCAAGAGGAGATGGGAATTTACAATACTCAAACACTTGCCTTCAGTCTCTTCACTGAATAAGTTTTTTCCAGACTCAAAGGTGAAAAAATAAGCAAACACCAAAACAGAAAAAACCTAACTAGAATTCCATTTCATTTACACATTGCTAATAGGAAGAAACTTTCTACTCTTCAAGACATAAACTATATCAGGGTACAGCCACAACCACAACCAAGGGAACAGTCCTGGAGAAAACAGCAATGACCTGGAACTGGTAGGGTAGGGGAGGAAGTGGGTGCTACTAAAATCAAGTCAGGATTTGCAACAGTAAAGAATTGCATTTTATATTTTTACCCCTACCATAACCCTTTAATGCATGACGTAGCAGATATGCTACATTTGAAATAAAATATTTAACATGTGTAGGCAGCAAGCTCTAGCAGTAAGGTAGTTCAGAGTAGATGTGCAACAGTCCAGTCCTTGCACCTAGTACCCCAGTGGTTGCTAAGTGCCCTACACTCCTGGTGGCAAACAAATTAAAAATGCATAGCTTCATCAAACTGACATTGTTGGTGCAATTATTTTCAACTTTACGCTAATCCAGGGTCTAGGTTCATCCATATTTTTACATTTTCTTTTGCGTTGAGGTATACACTAATGTTGACTGACCGACTGAGCTATCTAGCCTCCATGCAGCATGGGTTAAAAAGCTGAAAATGTTGTTTGTAGCAAATGTGCAACAATAACATTTTTGGGCCTACTACATATAAATTAGAGGAAATAATTTTTTCTCCACTTTTCCCATGTTCTATTACCTAAGGAAAACCTACTAGATATTTTTTGCTGAAAATGAAAAAATAATGTATTAAAGGGTTAAGCTGGAAACAGTAATTACTTGTTCCTTTTTAGGACAATCCACTTTCCCCTCAATTTTTGTAACACTCCTGCAGGAATCCCAATTTGAAAAATGTACCAACACAACATAAAAGTATCAGTATGTCATTCGGACTCAACTCAACTCCTGGTCACAACTTACCTATAGCAGTGTAGAGAAGCAATATAACAAGAGGATAGAAGATCATGTTCAATGTAGTCATAAGCCAAATCTTCCTCAGCCACTGGCCACAACAATATGGTCGAAACGAAGGAACTGATACCCATCTCCCTGGAAGATCCAAAGGCCAGCCAATACATAATAGATAAATATATCAATATATTGGGCTATAGCTACAACTTCATGAAGGGTGAGTTGCAGAAACGAGGATATGAGTATACATGATGCAATGTCCAAATTTCTAGCTTCAGATACCAGCCTTCAATGAACTTACTCACTACCATTTGATGAAAGATCCTCATGAAACAAAGCAGTAAAATCAAGGAGCCCACGCATGAATAAAATAGGACTTGGACCTAGAAGAGAAAGGGATGCAAGTGAGAGCTTGATAATAATATTTGACAGTAAATATGTATGTTACTTGTTGATGCTAGTGAACTGACCATTTTAAGCATGTTGGTTCGAAGAACAAAGCGTGCACCAAAACTAGTCTGTGAATATGTTCCATCCAAAGAGAATGGTTGAGAGACAGTCCTAGAATTCCCATCCTTCTCTACCGCTTCCACGTGGAGGAGTAACGTCCCCTTCACAGACTGGTTCCACAAAAGTAAATCCCATGGAACTACATACAGTGGGCCATTGGTGTGCACTGCTGTGACCCACGAGCCACTGGCCACTTTGACACGAATTCTTTCAACCCCTTGCAGTGAAAACACTAGGACCCTGAAAATGAATTAATGAGGTTATTTGCATGACTGTCCATCAGTTCCAGCTTTAACAAAAAGCCACTGCAGCAACATTTCAAAGTCATACACAATTGAAAATGAATGCCATCAGAAAAGCATGGCTTACCGAACATGTGTTGAGTTCTGCATCAAATGTAAAGGTTCTTTCAAGGGTGAAGAAAGTGAATTATCTTTAGGATTCGTCACAAGGATGATGGGCCATTCACTCATTGTGTGATCCACAAAGGAGAATAATCCATGATCTATAGCTGCCACCCTGAACCTGGAATGAAAATATAGGAAGAGATTCCATTCTTCATTGATTATGTAGACTCATTTCAGCTCATGGAATTTCAAAAGAAAATTTGTATTAGTAACAGGTCAAATGACAAAATGCAAAAATCTTTAAAGATGATGATCCTGGAATCTATAAAAAGTCAGAATGATCAAAGATTAGTTTGATCTGCTATTAATGGTTGGCACTCTAGGTCAGCAATCACTAGTATTACCATTCCATGATCACTCACAGCATACCATTTTCACTTTCCTTATTTTGATTATTATGTACTGTATTCATCACTGTGACAGCCAAGTACTGACATGGCACCCAGGGGCTAAGACAATATTAAATTTTCAGATTCCCTCACAAGCTTCCATGAAGAGTAGACCCATCGCCTGAATGCACCCCGCCTACTATCACAAGAAATTTCTGGTTCCCCTTGATATGCTAATGTCAACATGGCACCTAGGTATTGCTAACCATTCATTCATGTTTCCAATATAAAGAAGAACTCAGGAGCATGTGTTCAAGTGATAATAGCATGTCATTGAATGCATAGTCTCAAATATCAGCAAGTGAGTCAAAAACTAACATTAATGAGTTACAATGGTTAGGGCAAGATTAGCATGCTGCATAATTAACTTAATCTAGGCTAATTCATTCATTAATTTTTAAATTCTACTTTCTCTGAGTGCAAACATTACATCACTTTTTTTTAAAAGACAATCCAGGCTTTCTGTACTGGGCTGAGACCAGATACCCAGCCATTTGAGGGTTAAAAATTGAATTATTCAGAGGGAGTTACTTGGAAAAAAAAAGACTCCAGCAAGCAAAACCTTACCAAGCAGGTTCCTATAGGGGATTTATTTTCTTGAATGATCATCATTTCTGAGCGGATTTAATAGCAAGTCATGCCAGTTGGTGAATGACTGTCATGTACTTCAGCTCACCTTCGAGAGAATTTCCAATCAGCAAGTTCCAGCTCTAAGTTTCCAAGAGGTTGGAGAGCATACATATGATGAATCAAGCCTCCTAAGGTATGCAAATGCCCACAAAGGTATACCAATCCCTTACTCAAGAGAGACTGTATGCCAGGACTAGGAGAGACAATGACAGATGATGGGTAATGCCCAAAGAATATCTTGTATGCATCTTTGGGTATCTCACTTTCCAATGTCAACACTTTCTGCCATTCATCGGGGGCAATTATTCCAAAGAAGTTATGTGGGCTCTTTAATCCAGGGAACATGGCTGCATCTACAGCAAGGAATGCATATTGGTCGCCATTTGCTTCCACAACATGTGAGTAAGACCTTGGATTCTTCTGCCCTTGCACAGAATACCGACGATGGTAGTTTTTGTGAGAGTTCACATGGGAGACATCAAAGGAATCTGTGGAAATATATGAGTTATGACATCACTGTGAATATTTCAAAATTTAACCAGACAGGAAAACACTTCAAACTATTGAGGTTTCCAAACAGAACAACTCCCTTTTATAAAAGAATATCAAAGAGACTTCTTAAGATGTGTTGAGTTCAACAAAATAGGATAGGCATAGGTAAGTGGGGCAGTGGAGTAAGTTGGGGCCCTCCCCCAATCAAATTTTCCCTGATAAGGATATTGCTTTGAAAGTTACTTGGTATGTTCATCCAGGTACCTGTCAAACATAATACTAATTGTACATACATTGGACGAAGCAGAATGATTCTGCTGGGAGAAAATTCTCAATGTGCCCAAAACTGTCTTTTTATAGGTTCACTATTAGTCTATCTCAACAAAAGTTCCTGGTCCAATCATTTCAGGGATAGGAATGGAATCTGAAATTCAGTGAACTAAAACAAATAGTATAATGACCTTAATTTGCCTTCTGCAAAAGGAAAATTAACTTTTTCTTAGCTTACAAAGGAGTGGGCTCCACCTAACAAACAGATTTCAAGGTTCAGGTCATGAGGCAATGAAGCTTGGGGCAAGAGACCCAACTTGCAACGATAATCCTTTGGTTTTATGTTTCTACATTGCTTTCCCACAGTGGCAACTGATAATGGTTAAACAAGTATAAAAAAAAAAACTTTAAAATCTGCTGCCATCACAGTTACTCAAAAAGCGATATAGATGAGGCTCTGAATTCACTTTCAATTTAAGTTTTTTGCGACACTTTATCCATGGATATTAGTGGCTTAAAGAAATTTCATTTAGTCAATAACTGAGTTATCCAACAACTTCTTTTTGCATTGAAAAAAGTAATGTGAGATGGTCTTTTCATGCCCAAAGACCTGATCAGCACCATTCACATCAGAATGACAGACCCAAAAACCCAAGACTAGTCCCACACCATTGGGAAAGTCAGAGAGTATATCAATGTCCTCTCTGACCAAAATCTGAGCTGTTGATGAATATTTATGGAATGCACACTTGCAAAGATAACAAAACACTTTTGGACCCCACTTACCCTGGCCTACCCTAATCCTAATTAAGACCAAACAAAACTTGAAAGCAAAAACAGTTCAAACATACCATGATTTCCTCTGACATCAAGGAGGGGGGCATGATCCAAGATTCCAGACCTTGTTATTGCATCTTTATAAATTTTCCACTCCTCTTCAATTTGTCTTGTGTCAGGGGAATTTCCTGACCGTGCATGTGTCAAATCCCCTAATTGGAGAGATAGAATTGGTAATATAGAAGCAATGAAAAATACTTCTGTATCAACAGTATGTAATAAACTGCTACACTCCCAGGTCCAATCAAAAATATTCTACCACATGGTCCTGAACTAAAAAGTCATCATGAATTAATTAATTACAATTAAAATAACAAAAATTGAAGACTTTGCTTTGGCTTTCTGAATATAAGTGTCTGCCATTCCAAAGACTGCCCAGGAAAAACAAAAAAAAAGTACTCTGAGAAATAGCCATGGAGATTTCCCATTCCTATCATACTAAGTAGAGCTGAACCCCATCAAACTGATCTAGGCATCTGGGATGATTTCAAGCATTGGTAAACATGTACCTGATCACCTGATCCATTAAATTCAGTTCATTAAATTGAGATTGAATGGATCCATATGGGAAACCAATCACTCAGCTGGATTAGCACCCACAGTAGCACATAATAAAATTCAGTACAATCAATTTAAATCTATTTGGTGCAAGCTCCCCATTATGCTGCAGAATCCCATAACTTACATTTTTCAGGAGGTGTAGTATCTTTGTGAAAAACAAATCAACAAAACAGACAGGGGAAAAAGGAGTAGATAAATGGTGTGGAAGTTATTTAAGAAGGGCACTAGCAGTAAGGAGGACTTCTAACAACTTTGAAGACCTGAATCAAATTAATTTGATGGATGATCCCTGATTAACAATTATAATTAACAGAATGTATAACTAAAAAAAAAAAAAATATATATATATATATTGGGTTGTTCGGAAAGTTCTGTCCGAAAATTTTGACATACTGTATTTTTCCCAATTATTTTTCTTGCTTGGTCCTATTTTTTCCTTATGTGCGTGTGCTATCGTATTTTATCAATATGCTTTTGTTTTGCTCCTATCGACTTTTTTTTAGGTTATAATGACGTCAAACCGTGAGCACCTCCTGCACTGTTTGCTTTATGAGCACGATCTAGGAAGCTCTGCAGTAGAGGCTCATCGCCGCATATGCCAAGCTATGGGCCAGGACGGGTCGTCAGCGAACGTACGTGTCGCAGATGGTTCGCCAGGTTTCGCGCGGGCAACAGGACCCTCCAAGATGAGCCCAGGTCTGGGCGGCCCTCCGAGGTCGATGACGATGAGTTGCGCAGACTGATCGAGGCTGATCCCAGAATGACCACCCGTTCCTTGGCGGCCAGACTTGGATGTGCCAATAGCACCGTGTATAGCCACCTCCTAGCCCTGGGTCATCCTCTGGGAGGTGCTGCCCCACAACCAGACTGTGACTGCGCAGTACTACTGCAACCAACTGCAGCGTCTCGACGACCAACTCGCTCTGGTTCGCCCGAGGCACGGCCGTGTTCTCTTCCTCCACGATAACACGCGGTTGCACACCGCGAAGTGCACACGGGACAAGCTTCTCCAGCTGGGCTATGAGGTTCTGCCCCACCCAGCTTACAGTCCGGACATAGCGCCATCAGACTACTGGCTCTTCCGCGCGCTCGACCGGCACCTACGCGAGAAGAGCTTCGCTGATGAGAACGCACTCAAGATGGAGATCGGCCACTTCTTCGACTCCCAGCCTGAGACATTCTACAAGGACGGCATCAACGCCCTGCCGGATCGCTGGCGGAGGGTTGTGGATGCCGATGGTGACTACTTAGTAGAATAAGGCGTGGTTGTTAATGAATAAACTTTGTGGAAAGAAAAGTGTGAAAAACGGACAGAACTTTCCGAACAACCCAATATATATATAACTTGCTCCATCCATGTTCCATTACCATTTTATATTTTGGTTCAATGGCCATGGGAAAGCAATATGCTTTGTCTCTAAATTATCCATCCATTGCTAATAAGCTTGCAATTGCAAAAACTGAATGATCATGAAGGAAAGTCTTTTTTATTTTATTACATTCCAAAACAAAAGTTTTACATGAAAAAAGAAAAAGGCATAAAAATACAAAATGTATTTTTATTAGGGCTGTCACAATAGATCGATGCATGGATACCACTATCGATGGTTGGAGGGATCGATTGTTTTTTCGACCATCGCGATATATCGGGAAATGAAAATGTCCCATTGGATTGAGGCGAGTACAGTACAAAACAGTCAGTCCGGGAGGGGAAAGGAGGAGGCAGCGTGACTCGCATGGGCTTGCAATTTCTGTCACGATCAAATTCTAGAAATGCTGGGACTGACTGTATGATAGAAGAGAAGGGGGGCAGGGGGATTAATTTCAGCGTGGACTGTCTTCACATGTCTCCTAAGAATCTGGTTTGCTGTGAACTTCTTAAATAACTGACGCTCCACTGGGGGGGGGGGGGGGGGGGGGGGGGGGGAAAACATGTTGGATCGGAGACATGAAGTGGGGAAGTAGAATATTTTAATAAAGGAGAAAAGAAAAAACGACAATATTTTTATCTTCAGTTTCAGTCTCCGGCACGATCTCATCAGGTGCATGCTGCGAAAGTCGACTGTTCTTATACTACCTTGATTTCGAAAAGTACATTGGTTAATCCCTCTCTTCATATTCCTGTTTCTCAAGTATGCAGGCTTAAGGTTTTTTTAATTTTCAACTTGTCGCAGGTCATTTTACCTCTTTACTTAAGGTGAATCCAAGTGAACTTTTTTTTACATGGACGTTGCTTATTCTATGGCTGTACCGATGTTTCGGCGACCGCCGGTATGGCACGATCGGCAGGTTTTCAATCTGTCGGTGCCGATTTCCAAAGAAGACCGCGTATAACGAAGAAAAAAAACTACGTGAACGGGCTTGGCAACTGATTCTCAACGACAATTTTAAAAAATTAAGGCTGTTCAGATGCATCCATCGATGAATGGATGTCAGCTTCAATAGTTGGATGCATGGAAGGTTTTATTACTCCCTGCGAAGGTCACACCTTCCCTCCGCACACCCCGATCACAAGCGTGAGATTATGGAAGACGGATAGAGGTCTGCGCTCCGATCGAGGCAAGACACGATGGAAGACGAACCTCCGCCCGATCGCGGCGAGAAAAGATTGAATCCTTTGGCACACCCCCCCCCCCCCCCTCCCTCCCCATGCATCGATACACTATCGATAGTTCAGGGAGACGCATCGATGTTTTGAAAACTGCTGTAGTGGCAGCCCTAATTTGTATTGCCTTGCAAGGATACCAGTCCCCTATTTAACTGCTGAGTCTCACCTAATTTTTGAGTAATTTGTTGTTTATCTTCTTCACATGTATCATGAGGCAAGAAATTCGGTTGATGAGTATGTCATAGTGTTGCGGAATTTAGGGGGATTTGGAATCTTCCTAGTGATGCAGAGTTTTAATAAACCTACAGATGTGGTGAAATCGTCTCAATTTCACGCGAATGCCAATACATCCTGCAAATCAAAATCACAATCCCCCTGACTCAAAAATTGTCCTCACGGCCCGATTTGTCCAGTCACGGGCAATTCTCCTCCGTGTGTAGACAGCTTACTAAGTGTCGCGCCTGCGACGTCTGCCTCTACTGATGGGAAACGTGGAAGGCTGTGGTAGCATCGACAAAGGAACTAGTCACTGAAGGTGCCAGTACAACCCAAGCTATGACTTTTTGGGCGACTCCCGCTGGCGTCATTAGAGAGCTTGCGGGATCGCGTCCGCGGGACGGGAACGAGGACAGGAATGGGATGTTGTCCGTAGTACGGGACTGGATGTTAAGCCCCGGCTGCTTTTGTTCGCGGTCTCCTTCCACTCCCGTCCTCATTCTGCAAAATTTTTATCGACGATCGTTCTACCGGAATGCACCGAACGAGCAAGCCGTCGAGTTGCCAGATGGCGTCACTGTGTCTTTGAACTCTTCATGCCCAGAAAGAAGCTACACTAGTAGGATTGCAGGATCCATCTGCCAGTATGGGCAGCTATCACAGGGGAACTCCTGGAGCTACCTTCCAAAGCGAGAGTTTTGATTTCTTATTGTTAATTGACAGATTTATTTTCATAATGCTTCAAATGAAGTAAAATTTAAAAACTACTTTTTTTTTTCTACTACTTTCTCCTCTGGGTAAATTCAGGGCCGTATCTAGGATTTCATCTCGGGGGGGGGGGGGGGGGGGGGGGGGGGGGGGGGGGGATGAGGTCTGGCGTACGCGCTGTGGCTATTTTTTTATGTTGGTCATTGTAAGTCTTCTTGACATATCTGGATTTTCCTGTAAGTTGCAGTGTTTAATAAGTCATAAGCTATTAAAGATATAAAAGACCAAGACACCGTTTACACCGACGAATAGCGGTATGGCAACAATTTAAAGAAGAAATTTCGGGGGATTTCGGGGGTTTTCGGGGGTTTGAACCCCATGAACCTCCCCCTAAATACGGCCTTGGGTAAATTAATGATTCCGTTTCTGCTTATCTAAATGATGGAAGCAATAGCAGCAAAACCGGGAGGTTTGAAATCTCCCTAGTGATATAGATAGATATGATGGAAGAATTTCGAGGCGATTTCATTATCATTAAACCTGCTGGTTTATCGAAATTCTGCATCTCACTGGGCAGATTCCAAATTCTCCTAAATTACACAAAACTCTACGATATATACAATATTGAATATACCAGATTGAAAGAGATCCAACTTTCAAAATGTCTGAGCAAACATGCTCTCCACAGGGGTGTACAATCTCCGGCTTGCGGGCCGCATTCTGCATGCTAAATGCCTTAGAGAACATCTAGGTTGTGCACTCTTGCTCTAAAAGATGAATCATCATCCTTAACCCTTATCCGGGCAAGGTATTTTTGTGACACAAACGGGCAAGGCCAAACATTTTTAGAATTTTTTCCTTAAAAGCAAATCCAAACTTTAAAAATTAAATTTTGAATCTATGGATGACTGTCTATGAAACCCATATCAAATTTGAAGAATATTTTGAAAAAATTGCGAAGAGTAATGAAATGAAATATACCCTGCCCGGATAAGGGTTAACTGAATGAAAAATGGTTTTAATGCTTAAAAAACATGTTCAACATGGCTTATGGTGATTTTAAAACTAACTGTATAATAAAAAAAAGCACCTTATTAGTTATTATCTCATGTACCAGGTAATATAGCATTTGCATAAAGCAGGCCTGTAAATTTCCCTCTCACCAGCAGCGAGTAATTTTGACGAGTGGAAATTAAACAGCCTGGTGAGTGAAAATAGCATGATCTGAAGAAAAAAAGAATATCAAGAACCGTTTACTACACCCCGCCACACGTACGGATTTCCGTCTATAACTCCCCCGTGTATGAGTTTTCGCGTCACCCATCGTTATATCAGAGACACTCCTTGATATTGGGCTATCTGTGCAGGAACTACGATTTCGGCCGTCGGAAGAGCGGGAAGAGGGAAAATGCTGCCCGGCTGGTGAAAGTCGGAAGGGAAATGATCAAATCTGGCTTAAAGTAAGGTCTACCAATCTGCCTTTTTTTGCCTGGTGAGCGCTGCATACTGGAAAATCAGGTTTGCTTGCAGGAATAAAAAAAAAAAACTATTTTCCAGGAAGAATAGCCTCACACTCGAACTACCAAAAGAATTATGTAAAATATGACTGAATTGCCATGATACGTGCAATGCAATCTTTGCGCTGTTTACAAAGCAAATAAATAAATATACATATGTGTGTGTGTGTGTGCTTTGAACCTACAGTTAGGATCTTGACTTTGATATCAACTTACCATCCCTACGAGCAAAGAGTCCTCTTCTTATGGAGCTGCTGTACAGATATACTGCTCATGTGTTTTCGTTGTTGCATATTCGCATATGGAATAATGACTTTCGTTTTATTAAAAGGGTGTCAGCTTAACTCAAAATGAGCTATTTTTGGTATCGTGTTTATCATTTTCATATCACAGAAATTTGATATTCTGTTTAATTTCACATTTATTGGCATGCTACATAGAAAAAGTTGTGGAACAATTGTACCTGGCTTGCTGCACATACTGGAACATAAATAAACCCAGTGGCAGTTTAGACTTAAGCCTTGTTTCAAACAAGGGTAAATTATGAGAATTTTCTTAACCTTAAAGGAAAGATCTATCAATTCATGCATCCCAAGTCACAAAAATGTCTTCAGGATTCAAAACAACGACCCACAGAGCACCCAGGTCAGTTCCAGGACTCCACTCTAGTTGTATTGACAATCAATTTACTCCTAGGAAGATTCAGTCAGGATTAACTAAAAAATCACCATCCAGAGGGCAGTGATTTTATCTTCATTCCCAGGAATAACACATTTCATTTGGACCATAAATATTAGGTCTCTCAGACATCTTAAATAAAAACAAACTTTTCCAGGGTTTTGCATTTCAAGCATCACAGTTGAAGTTAAGACACATGCGCATAAAAACATTTTAGCATTTTAACCCTTTGGCTGCCACTTCTATTGCCAGTGATCAATTTTGCAATGTTGAGATTCTGTTCAGCAGTCTATGTGTTAAGAAAGTAATTCCACCAGAAAGACACAAAATGATTCTCATGAGCAGAAATGTAGGGGTGTCAAAATTCCAATATTAAGAGTTTAATTGGAGCTGAGAGGTGAACATTCAGAACATTTATATAAAATGAAAATTTCTCAGGTTTCTCACTGATCAAAAACTTTAAATATGAATAATCAGAGAATCAAAAGAATTAATCAAATCAAACTGTTCCTTATTCCTCCATTAAATTTGACAATGAAAACAGCAAAACCTCCAAATGGAATGACATCACAGGTGCTTTGTGGATACTGTGATTTCACTCCAGAGTCAAACAAGAAGAAGCATTGGTTCTGTTTCAGTTACATCAATATTATTTTTTCATTTCATTCATGAATATGCCACTGAAATATTTTATTTAAATAAATTTGATTCAGTCCAAATTTTATAAAGGTAAGATTGAATTTCTAAAATTTAGAATAATGCAACATTTTGCAATCCATGTCTTACCCATGGCATTTTTTCTCAGACATTATATTTTGAGAAGAGGTCATTCACCTCTAGTAAATGACTTGAAATTCAAGACAAAATTCAAACTTCAATTAAAATTTTGTGCTACTCCTAGTCTGCTGTGCTCTCAAGTGTACTACAGAGTGACACAGGAAAAATTTTACAAATACGCTGCCAGCTGTACCAATTTTGTATAAACTTTACCTCAGCTCCTTGTGAGGTTTGCAGGAAAGACACTAGCTGGTTAGAAGTTAGAGTTATATGATTAGAGAAAAGATTTTTCAATGTGTATTTTGTACATTTCCCTAAATGCAAGCAGGCAAAGGGGACTCAAAATTTCTTGAAAAACCAGAGGTTAAAAATAGTATGAAATCCAAAGTGAAACACCATTTACAGTCAATTATGTAAGAGAAATTTATTCAACAAGCTCTCTCCTAAAATTATCAGCAGAAAGTTCTTTCTAGTACATACTATTGAAGCCTGACAATTGCCAATCAAGTGCCATGTATGCAGCTATAAAGATCATTTGGTCATGTATATCACCAAGGTTGGGTGCATTAAGAGATTTTTCCTTAAGTGACTTCATGTCAAAAACTGCTCTGCACATTAATGTATATGGAAGATGTAGGAACTTCTTTTGACTCTATTTTTTTCTTCTTGTCATAGGCCTTATTTTAACTTTATTAGATGGATACTAATTTGTATACATTCAAAAGGAATTCACAGATAATGCTTATGTTTCCATACAGTTATACCATAACCAGTGTCATTCCTTAATTGCCAAATTTACACTAAAAAAAAAATCAAATTAATGTATATAACTGTCATCCTAAATCCAAGTCCTGTGAATAGGCCTACCATTCAGATATTATTCCTCAAAATTGATATTCCAAGGAATAAAGGCTTTTCACTTTACTTAACTTTTAGAAAGTTAGGCATGGCAATGGAAACATGATTGAACAGAGAAAAGCCAAAGGGGAAAGATTTTCATGAACATATTGACAAATGATGTTACTTACCTGACACTAATACCACACTTGGTTTGACTGCCTTTGAGATATCCCTGAGGAGCACTTCTAGATCTGGGCCTCTGTTATGTTCCCCATACACAGTGATGTGAATATCACTGACCTAAATAGAAACAGTGATACAAGCACAGAACAGCAACTATAGATGGCCCAAGGGCCACCAAATAATCAGTAAAATATAGCTTTGAAAAAATGAAATGAATCAGCATATGGGCAGAATGAAAGTTTTTCAGGAACTAACCTGAACAAACCACATCAAGTGCTCAAATTTGTCATCCAATTTGGCCAGATGTTCATAATCCCTCTGTCTGGGATTAGACTTTTTTTCGTTTGGTATCACAGAAGTAGTAGAATATGAAAAAATCAGATTTGCAATGTAGCAGCCAGAGAGAAAGACAATCACTGTCTTTAGCATTTTCTTAAGCAATGTCATGTCATCTTGAGTCTCCAGTCAGGCAGAAATTCCATGCAAAAAGACAATGGAATTGCACACTCATCCTACTCCCACCCAGTGACTGAACATCACCTAGGATGAAAATGTGAACAAAACATCAAAAGGGAATCTACAGTACCACACCCACATTGACCTTGGTCTAAGATTCTAGAAAGTCCAATTTAAAAAAATTGGAAGACATAATCAGTAAATTGAATTGGTATGGATACTTTTTTGAGTATTTCCACAATAACATGTAAGAAGACACTTTTCACTTCTAAATTCTTTTGATAATGGGGACTCAACCTATCAGAACCTAATCCTTCTGCATACCCAGAAAGAATGCATGAGGTCAAATACACCAAGCTTCTTGGTGGCATTCAATTTATATTAAAACAGTTTACGAGCCTTCATTTTCAGACAAAAATTGTATTCCCTTCCCTCCAGGGTATAACTTTTAGATAGTTCAGACTTAGTTTGATGGACATAGTTCATTTTAGGGTCCATTCAGTCTGGATTTGAACCCATGCCAAAAGCCTTGGGGGAATGTTAATGACTGATACAAAATCTTAGCTGTCCCATCCTTATCCATGCCAGTGATACAAAAAATCCTGAAGTCGCCCAGGAAAAAAATGAAGATTTTTTAAAAACTGTCTATAAAGGCCAATCATTACTTAAATCCACCAGGCTAAGCCCACACTCAAGATCTATACTTCTTAATGTGAACTTTCATAAGTTCCATACTTCCAAGGCAGAAAATAAATACTGAAAGGAAACTACAAAAGGAAAAAAGAACAAAAGGAAACGAAGAAAAAACAAAGAACAAAAGAGAAAAAAAATTGAAGGGGTGGATGACAGAGAAAGGTGGAGAGACCAACAAAAACTTGAGACGATTTTGAGCTTGACTTGCAAATATGAGTGTAGGAGAAGAGATAAACTCTTTCCGTGCCAGTTCAATCGTGAATGATTGTATCATCAGAGAGCTTGGAGTGGGTCATTCTTCTGCGGGATCAAAGTGATACTCCGTCACAAGTAAGTCTGTAATCACCCAGCTGAATTGAAGCGTTTCATTCATTATGTAAGCTGGTAGTCTGTACTATGAGATAACAGCTTCATAAATAAATAAGCCTCTGGATGCAGCAACTAGAACATGACTGACTTGCAAATGCACTTGGCCTATAGGATGGGAGGTGCGGTGATTGAATAAGAAAAATTCGATTAAATGCAAGACAATTTTTTCCCAAGTGCACTCAACTATGGAATATCAAGACTGTCTTCCGGCTGCACCCTCAATAGAAAGTCTGCACCGTGCCCCCGCACGTCAAAGGTGTACTGTTAGTAAACAGATGAAGAAATATGCCGACCACATGGTACATGCAAGCAGACATATTGGACAAGGTGGAACATGGAGCACCCAGAGAAGTCGTTGGCATTTCCCCTTCCCCCTATCGGCGGAACACATGAACTATTCGATATATCAGTTGTGACATGCATCATAAATGAGCATCGAAACTACAGTTATGCTTGGCTCGCCTCAGGCACAGAGATATATTGCAATTCAAGCCGAAGGCATACAAGTGGAAATGTCAGATGCACTTTGTTTCCATCGAGATGTAACGAATTGCGTCTCACGCGCTGTTACGACCTACCTTTATTTTTTATTATATTTACTTATTAGGTGTCATGGAATATTGTGTTTAACGTAGATGATAAGATGGAACTAATTCATGGATTATAAACGGGGGGGGATTCAGAGGTAATGTTTGTCAAGAGAGAGGGGAGCAGGAAACCGGGCCGGGCTTGCGGATCAACCGGAATTCCAAGGTCGACAAACGATGCCCGGGGCAAAGAGATGGCTGCATGGGCGCACCACTCCGGCTCTAGAAAAGCATTCCATGACCAAAAAAAAAAAAGGGCAGCAACATTTTCTGATAGAACTGTGAGCTCTGAGCTCCATATGCGTCTCAGTTAGATTCGCAGTGAGAGCTTGGCCACGAGGTAGCAGACTGCAGTGGAGCAGCGGATCTTTCGAGTCCGGTGTTCTGCTTCACAGACGCGTGACATCCAATGGGAGAAGGGGAATTCTGGTTCAAGCTCCGCCTCCTCCGTGCCGCCGTGGAACTATACAGCCACGTTGAATAGACAGTTGAATACGAAAGGTGCAACTGCGGGGCCCCCTGCGTTATTTGTGCGGCTGAGCGGTGGTTGGTGTTGGGGGTTTTTTCCGGTGGAGGCACTCACTACTGCTCATTTATGTATTCCTTGATATGTCGTCTTTCTTGGTGATACTTCACTCGGTTTCGGCTGGGCAAAACGGACTTCTTCTCGGGTCTGATGAGGAAGAAATCGTTCTCTTGGTCTTTCTGGTGTGGGATGCACAGAGGAACGAGGTGAGCCCTGTTTCGCTTCTGAGTAAACTGTACCTATTTACTTTTGCAAATCCAAGTTATCGCCCGTCCTTGACAGATGTGCTCCTTATCGATCCATTAACTTCCAAAGGTAATTATTACTTGCAAAATGCCCTGCGAAGAGCTTTTAATGAGAGTATTTCACGTCATTTAACTTTTGGTGTTTCGCTAAATCAGATTAGACCATGATCAGCAATGGTTTAGGCCTAAATGGGAACAGGTAATTCACCTTTATTTGCGATCTTTGTGTGCCAAGTGCCAATTTGCCGGGCATTCGGTGCGTTGCGTCAATTTTCTCAGGTCAGCGACACTGAACGAGAACTCCAAGGTTTAATAGTCATGAAAATGCCAGTATTTTGTAACCGGCATTTTATCCACTTGCTCGCCAATAGGTCCTTATTTTATTCATATTCTTACTTTTTGCTGCTGGATTCAATTTCAAACAAGCATTTTGGCATATGGACAATATCCCCACGTGTATGTATTGGCATGAATTGAGGAATACCAACCGGCAGACGGTGGTTTGAGGATGTCCATTGCGCAAATGACAGATATCTGGAGAGAGAAAAAAAAAAACTTTACGCAGCCGATTGCGTCGAAAGAAAGTGAATTCTCTCTTGCCTCATTGCTTATCATGTCTGACCCACCGAGTGAGTAGACAGAATCCTTGAGTCGACTGCTGGTCGTGTCCTTTAGGAAGGTGACCTTGCCTCCCCGAGGAAACCACCTACTTCGCATTCGCCATTCGAAGAACGGGTATTATTTTCCATCAGAAGACGACGAAGCATGAATTAGGGATATTTGCGTCGTTGTGAAATGGCTGGCTGAGAATTGTGCCATGTGAGGGACCGATGGGGAGGGCTTTGGCGAATGTGCCACGTGGCCCGTATCCCGTAGCCTTATCGACAACTAATAAATGCTCATACGAGGGAGAGGGAATCATAAAATGTACAGCTCCTGCTTTATCTTATCGTGAAGCTACCAGACTTGGTCAGTGCTGGAAGGGAAGCCGAGAATAAGGTGATGGCGAGAGCAAAATGCTGTCTTGCATGTGTTGACTCACTGGCTGGATATTGACCCCGTTCGAATTCAGCCCTAGGCTACTACGCATGCTTCCTTTCTCTAGCTCGCTACACCCGACTTACCTTGCCATCGAAGAAAAGCTCTTTTCTCTAACAAGTTTTCACGTCCCTTTTTTTTCCCCCCCTTCGTTTCTCTATCTCCTCCTCTCATTTCCTTCCCTTCGAGGGGCGGCCGATTAGACGGGAACATGGGAGGACAGAAACGAAACTAATTGTGGACGCGCACTCGTTGGATACGTGGCATTTAGGAAGTCAGTAGAGTCATGTCAGGTTTTCGAATGCACATTCAAGTTCAGAACCCATTTCTACTCACGTCTTTATTTTATTTCAAGTTCGTAATGGGTTGCAAACTGCTAACCCCGAGCCCGTATCCATTCTCTGTGCGCCCCCTTTGTCCAAGAAGACAATGCAGAAACCCCCTAGCAAAGATCCATTCTTTCTGGATAGGTTTGAACCTGTGGAACAAGGGCCACATTGAATGAAACCCCTCGAAGAGGTCTAGACGGCCAGAAACGGGTCTTCCTTCCAACGGGGACGACTCGGGAAACGCGCCTCCTCATCGAACCTAGTTAATATCTTGAGATCATTGGAAGCCATCCAATAATACTTGCACGTCGTACATTGAGGCTAACACCTCGGGATGTAGTTTTGACCAATTACACTTGCATTGTGGTTTTTACATCTGCATGATTGGCAGCAGTGACTATGCTTTGCTAGTCGATGTGAAATTTGCAAGCAGTATCGACGTTGAGTGATAACACTGACAAGGGACGATGTCTTCATGAAGCATGCTTGCTCCATCGAACACATTCTCCTGAACGTCTCCTTGTCCGGGAGTTCCGTGGTCGACGGAATGGAAAGCGATCAGAACAGACAAGACAGAGAAAGTGCAGACGAAGCCTTAGTCTGCAGGCAAAGAAAGAGGGGGGGGGGAGAGAGAGTCGGGAGACTTCAACGCCCGTATCATACGAATTCGATCTTACATTCCCTTCCCTCTCCGTTCACATGTACAAGATGTTCAAGAGACGGCATGAGTACGAAAATAATGAGCTCGGCCGGATCCTGACCCATGGGAGAAGTCCTATCCCGGAATGTCGTCGTGTCCTCTCGAGATATCTACGGTCTGCCCACTGAGACCTTACTCCCCTTACAATGCCTGCCCCGCTGCCGCAAGCGCCCTTCTCCCCCCCCCTTCCTCCTCCACAACACAGTGCCCACAGGCTGGCCTCGCTTCCTCCCTTCTCACTTGAAAATGGGAATGTGTGTGTGTGTGAGAAAGATATAATGGGCCATGCTTCGGCCCGCTTCCGTTTGCATGGGATAGGGATGCCATCTGCTTTCCCCACCTGTGCGAGTCCTAGCCTGGGTCATTAGAGTCTTTGAATATGAATACCCAAGTCCTTTTTTACGAAATCAAAACTGAAGCAGTGCCAGTAAAAAGAAATATTGCATGGCACTATCAATCAGCAGCGATGGCGATGAATGGCCTGTAGGTCTTCCAGCTCGTGATTCCCCAGTAATTGCCTTTCTTTCCTTTTACTGCATGCCTGTCCTGCAACTAAGAACGCTGAAGGCGACTCGGCGAAGGGGAGCGTTGCACTACCAAGTAGGCCTATATCGTATTTCTTTGGTCAGCTTCGAACGAGCAACCATGCGTAATTCTTCCGACTTCTAACAGAAAGCTAAAACTCATCCAGGAAATTTTTTTTTCTCACTCTTTCTACGGTCTGCTCCTCTTCCTTCGCCTCTGAAGCCTACACCCTTTCACCAAACAGACTATGATACTGATCTGGTCTCGGAGAGACCATAGCGTATATTACAGCGTGGTATTTTTTTGTTTTCTATTTTGAGTTATCTTTGCCTGGAACTAAAGATGAGTGACTTCTTGACGTCCCAAATTCGCATGGACTTGGTAGGAGGGAGGTCTGGGCTGATGTAACAAGTGGTTAAGTGGGACATTCATCATTCCTTCCAGTGCTGGACATTAAAATTCACCACTTGCTTCCATTGTGAACTGGATCTGTGACGACCAGGTTAACAAGAAGAGTTTTTGTATCCTGTTACGGGCAATCAGAATTTATTCGACCAGTCCGCGTCGCATCTCTTTTGTCTTCCGATTTCCTGGATGAGGTAATCGGCTGCGTGAGCTGTAGTATGCAAGTCCGCCTTCGATTCTGGTCCTCCGCAGGAACTGCGACTGGATAAATGGATCCGATGGTTTTTCTGTCAGTGAGTTGATGCGTGACGCGGGATCCTGTGAATGCGACGTGCGAAATGCCAGACACGGATCCAGGTGCTTTAGAGCGGAAAAAATGATGCCTGTTCTGTTAGCCGCGTAGAAAAACACCTTCATAGAGAAAGTTCCTAGTACTTCCTCCATTTCATCTCATCCTATATAAGTCATAATGAAGTAAAGCTAAATTTTAATTATTTACAAAAATTTTATTAGCGCTAATTTCTTTTGAGAATCAGTCGGGCGCAAAAAAAATCATGAAGTTCTGATGAGGCCATAGCATTGCGGTATAATAAATGCGGGGCACTTTATTTCCTTGACATTAACGTCTGTTTCCTTTCATACACCAGTGGGCAGCGAGGCCTTACGGTTACTTCATCGAGAATGCCTTGCTTCTAGAGAAGTATGGCCTAATTCACTGACTTACTGCCGGTGCTATTGTGCTTTACCGGCTGGCACACCCTCACTTGGGCGCATTGGAGCCCTTTAAACCTTAGATCTTGTGGATATCAAGCATCGAGATAGCAGACGAATCGAAAGATGGATATTTGAGTAGAGGAGGCGACGGCTGGCTGATGGCCTGTGTCACGACTAGACTGCCAACGTGTCCGGCTTCGATCTTTAGAAACAGGGCTGAAACTGAAGGAGGATTACGCCCGGGGCTATTTAGTGAAGGGAGGACCTGTCGACCCGAAACGTGCATCCTCGGTTCATTAATGAAGCGCGTTCCCTCAATCCGGTTTGACTACTTAGCCTATGTTCTATTCCTGACCGAAGAACGCTGTCTCGGCTGTACAAAAGGGCAGAGGTGGTATAGCCTCTCAAGATACCCCGGTCCCTTTTTTTCTCATTTCCTGGCATTGTTTATGCAATGATTGATTTTTTTTTTTCCCAGGCGGTTGCACTCAAGAGGTACCTTGTGAAGCCTCGAACTGCAGATATCAACGACAACGTATTATCAGAAGAATGCCGGAATGATTACGGGTTGAATGAAGAGAATATAAAGGATGGCGAGCTCCTGGAAACAGTTATAGAGCAGGTGAGACGTGTTTGTTCAGCCATATCTCGTAAATCCACGACTCTTCACTCTTCGCGGAAAAGGTCGATATCTCTTCTGCCCGTCGGTGTCGTAAATACGAAGAGAGGATCATGCTCATGTGATGTTTCAACGTGGAGATTCGATTTGGGGGTTGGGAAATGCCGTCTACGAGGGCATTCTCCACTATCGTATCAATGTCAAACGACTTTCTTGGCGACCGAGAAGCTAAATAGGGTAGGACTGTAGCTCTATCCTATTAAGGGAGTGGCAGACCATGGACGGGTGACTGTGGACTGAGACCCCAATGCTGTTGCCTAATCACCTCCGGTCGGTGGCCGCAGACGGAAATGCTCCAGTGCAGCTAGAGATTATATTATGTTCGTGCTCCCGACCAGAGAAAGAGTGAAAGAGCCATGCAACGTCCTACTGTATATAGAACGGAGAAGGCTACACACCCTTTTTGGGGCTCGGGTGGAACGTACCCGTTGCTCCCATTTTGTAGACAGGGTCCAGGCTTTCCTAGAATCCTCTTCCATGTGGTTTTTTTTTTTCATTCTTCCAGTTTGATGCCTGGGTTCGACAAGAGCTGAAGTCTGAAGACTTTACTCTGGTCACCGATGGCCAACTCCCCCTCCGTCAATGCCTCCATCCGGAGGCATGCAACAAGAACATCGACCTCCCTTCATACTATTTCTCATTCTTTGATCTCCGAAAGGAATTCAAGAACGGCTTCCAGGCGGAAGAAGTCCACAGCGTTGAAGAGATGCTGAGCTGTATCCTTTTGCTTTTCTTACTCTTTCCTTGATGCGTTTGTGCGAGTGTGTGAGGGGGTAGGCAGGGAATGCAGTGATTAATGTCAAGACTTTCTCGTTTCCCAGAGTAGTTCTTCGAGTGCATTGACTCAACATGGATGACTGCGTTTTCCGCTTGGAAGCACCATCAGGTGTTCCTCGTAGTCCTCACGGCTTATGGTAGACGGGCAGGGAGAGAGCGCCATGTAATTGCCTGCATGTGAAACCTTGGATGCAAATGCATTCGTTGATACAGGTGCAAAAACAGACACTGCCTTGCATCCCACATCCAATCAAGGGATATTATCTGGTTCCTTATTTATACAGCAGCCACCTGCATACTGCAATGTATGAGGTGGTCGAGGAAATGTAAGGCATCTAAGCGATAGGTGTGTCCGTGTTTCTTCTGCTTCTCTTCGTTCCTCTCATTGCAGTTCGTGTAAAGTAGGATTCGGACTCATGCAGGATTGTGCTGACGTCGCGGAAAAAATTCTGACCCCGTCATGGGGATGGGACACGTTCTCATTAGAGATCGAGAGAAAATTGCAGGGCTCTGGGATCCGCTAAGCTGTGCCATCCAGTCGTGACTCAGCCACATTTAAATCGAGGGGAGATTCGTCTTCCGTCACCCTCCTGTGCAGGTCTCTTGTAAAGGAAAGACTGAAGAGAATGATCTTCCCCACCCGGGGGAGCTTCTCAATTTTAGTCGAAGTTGTTACTCTTTTGAAGAGTTTGAGATTCACGCAAAAAGTATAGAGTAGCATTTTATATGACATGCTATTGAAAGGCAGCGCTTATCTAGGATTCAAATGATATGTAATACTGTCATCACGGAGGGGGATGACAGAGAAGGGAAAAGAGAACCGCAAATAAGGAAGCATTCTCAGGAAGAGTCCACCCTTCCTGTTTTCATTAAGGAACATGATCATCCTTAACTATTGTTTACAGTCCTGTGTTTAGAATCTGTCAAATCAACCAAGTCAGAAACCACCAGCGAAGACTTGGCATCCAGTGAGGCCAGAGATATGGCTGCTGTCGTCCAAAGACTACTCGAAGCAGGTGAGCCTCCTGCATTCATGGTTCAGTGAGAAAGGAAAATTCTTTTATGAAGCATGATGCTTTGCAGGTCTGAAATCCTTCCCTGGAACTCTGTTTCACAGATACAAATGGGGGGGGGGGGGGGTGGCGAGTGAAAGTTCGTGTGGATTTTCTCTCACGTCTCGTGATCAGGAGACGTGTGATTGTGGCAATGATGATCAATCCTGAGCGTATAATTTCTTCCCGTTCGAAATTTGTGACATGGTTTCATTGAGTTTCCTTTCCCTCGGAGTGAGTAGGAGGTTGACCATAAAATGACCCGTTTGCTTGATCGATGCATGAGACAAGTAGTTGAACAAGTTCTTACGTCACTTGTCACCGTCTTTGATCTTGTCTGGCCGCATTTGAGCTCTAGAAAAAGAGATGCTGGAGATTCAGAGATCCTTCAAGGACAGCCTTCCACCTATATAAGCATGCATTGCCTACCTCTGTCTCGTATTCTCTCCCCAACCAATGCATACAGAGCCGCGAATGCGCAAACCTCCTTAAGGGAAATAAAGGGGCCTTTAATCTAAAGAGCTCTTTTTCTCCCGTAGGAGTCCATGTATTCATATTTCACCATTCGGACCTACGTATTGATAGTTCTGTCTTTCTCGGTTTACCTATTTAAAACAACGTTGCGGACTTAATATTCTTCATGTTTCAGGCCACAAGTTTGAAGGGCCGGAGTCCGTGCAATCTCGACTGGAACCTGGTATTTGGTAAGTGCCTGTATACCGTCACGATTTTGCCTGAAGTCAGAACTTAATTTTATTGACGCACTTCATGGCAGTTAAACAGAGGTGAATGATGGAAGAATTATAGATCGAGGAAGTCGTGGGAAAGGATCCTAGTAATGCTTGCTTTCTCGTCTCAGTAACCCTAGCACATCAGTACCGGTATTCATCCTTTTAACACAGAGGCATTCGGCAAAAGAAAAGGATAACAATAGAGAGAAGAGAAATATTGCTGAAATAAAACTTGTAGACATGATACATTCTTCACGTAGGTATGCTTTCCATTGGAATCTGAAATGATGCCGACAATGGAGGCTGAACGTGGGGCTGAGAGGGGCAAAGCATAAACGCGAGAATCACAGGTAGATGTATAGACAGATAGAGAAAAGTCTGGTCCTCACCCCACGGGCGTTTCCCCTCCCATGCCCCGTTCCATAATCGTGATATCCGGTCTTTGGCCTTAGCCCTCGGCTGGTTATCAGCGACGTACTTTCGTGCATAGCCTCGATCCCAGATTGAAACGCTACCTGTACACCCCGATGCGTTGTACCGGTATTTCATCTTCCGCCATGGCTATATTTTGGACGGTTACGATGGGTCAAATATCCGGTACTTGATTGATCGCTTCCTTTCTATTCCGTTCACTATCTCTGTCGTTGGGCGAGATTGGTCAGGATTTTCTGGTTTTATTTTTCCTCTTTTATTTTCTCTATCCTGAGACTAATTTGTTTGGTTTCAGCGCCAAGTCCGAGGTGGTTGACAGTAACTGCGTTGTGAGGGCAAGGGGCTTACCCTGGCAGTCTTCCGACCAGGATATTGCCAGGTTTTTCAGGGGACTCAATGTTGCCAAGTGAGTTTATCTCCATTGCTTCGCGACTACTTCCTTATATACTATACATACAGCATAAATTCAATGCATGATCAACAAGCGCCTGGATGATTAGTTTGGAAAGAAAGGGGTGGGGGGAAGTTGAAAAGACAGAAGTTTGAGGTCTCCAGAAAGTGTCTCCGTTCTCTAAAGATTCGCTGTAGTGCATCCAGAGAAAGAAGTAAATCGTCTGGTGCGTGAGTGCGGGATGCATAGTAGTAGTAGTTAATGCGAGCATTTACTGTGTGATGGCAGAGGAGGAGTGGCTCTGTGCTTGAGCTCTCAAGGGAGGCGGAACGGAGAAGCCCTGGTCCGTTTTGAGTCTCAGGAGCATCGTGACCTGGCGCTCAAGAGGCATAAGCACCATATGGGATCTCGCTACATCGAAGTCTACCGCGCCTCGGGCGAAGACTTCGTCAACGTGGCCGGCGGTACGTTTCCATTATCCCCTCGAGGCCTCCAACCACAGGCTGGTGGATCGCGTTCCCCATCACGGCTTCAATGGAGCCGTTTATGAGTTCGGGTGAAAGGGATCATTCCCGGGGGGGAGGGGGAATGGATAAAAAGTGGACTCTGCAGACGTCATCTATCATGAGAGGTTCTCATAATTACTTTGATATCCTTGAGAAAATCTCGAAAACTTTGAATGAAAGCCCGAGACGTCGTCGATAGCCGTGTGGGGGGGGGGGGGGAATACGAGGGCGGTAGAGATAACTTCTTGGAATGGACGAGCAGGTACATAGACGTCGACATGCTCGAGATAAAAAGTAGCTCTTTGGTCAGCGTGAAGACTTAATGGATAGTGAGTTATGGGATAGGTGTAAAGAATTTCGCACGGCTCATTGGTCAAGCATCGTTACGTGTGGATCTCCCGTAAAGTCTGGCTTTCACACTTGAGTTCACTCTGCTAGTCTCGCAATCACTTCCCTGGAAGAAGCATGTGGGAATTTCGGGTTTCACTCATTTTCCCCCTCCGACTGGCCATCAAGCCGAAGAATTTCATGAAAAATTGACTTCCTGTCCTGAGGCTCCTCCCAGTTGATGGGCTTTCGGTAAGGATTCTCCAGTTAGGAAAGGAGATCCGAGAGATCAAGTTTTAGAGGCTATCTTAACAGGTACAAGTTAGATGTTTAGGGGTGAAGGAAAGCAAATTACAGTAGAAAGGGTGCATCTGAAAATCTTATATTCCCTGTAATAGGAAAAATGGGAGCACCTTCGTTGCCTGATAGCTTTTCCCTTTAAACTGTAAAGTACGATACTGTCTCATTTGCCCATGAGCTCGTTTACCTGTGAAAAGAAAATGTCTCCATCGTGTCTTCCTGAAAAAGAGGGACCAAAGCCAGAAACACCGTGTTTTCACTTCTTTTAAATTTATTCGAGATGCTCGCCGTGCTTGAAAGTTGGAAGCGAGAATGAACCTGTGAGGGAATAAAAATTAGGAACTAGGCTTTGAACAGCTGCGAAACTCTTGCATTTTCAGCAAATTTCTACTTATTTCACGGGCCTACAGAGTTTCGATAATATTGACTAGGATTGGTTCGAGTCACTTGATATGGAGCTCTTGAATAGGATCAAATGTGAAAGTACGAAGTAGTATCTCCTACGCCGGCTCAGACAATGACTGTCTATTTCTCTTGACTTGGGGTGCTAAGATCTTTCTTTTGCGGTCACACTTGATGAATGCCTTCTGTACACCCCTCAATGACGTGCTAAATTTCTCCCTATTCTGCTATCTTATTAATATGGAAGAGGCTTGTTCCGATGATTGCCGCCTCCTTCTTCAACTTAATGCCACCCCATTATCCACCAAATATCAGATAGGAGAAAAATCATTTTTGTAAAATGGTCCCAACATAGCCAACTTCAGGTGCACTCTAGCTGTTTAATTTTTTAATTTAGTATGGTAAGTCCTGTTGGTTACTGGACATATCTTTCATTGTGCCCCGCTTTCAACTGCAGGAAGTAACAATGAAGCTCAAGCCTTCTTGTCGCGCAGCGGACAGGTGATAGTTAGGATGCGAGGTCTTCCATACGACTGCACTCCCAAACAAGTGGTAAGTGTCCTCTGTCCGATGCGTTCATTAGAGGTCTTTTAACTAGCCACCCGATGATGGTGATACTCGCACCCTTACAGGTGGAGTTCTTCGCATCAGGTGAGCACCCCTGTGATGTGATGGACGGGGAAGACGGAGTGTTGTTTGTGAAGAAAACAGACGGTCGAGCAACAGGTGATGCTTTCGTGATGTTTGCCACGGAAGATAATGGTGCCCAAGCCCTAGCCAAGCATCGTGAATCCATTGGATCTCGATACATCGAACTTTTCCGCTCCACTACTGCCGAAGTTCAACAGGTAAGGAGCCGTTTCACTTCTCCATCGATGCGGAAATCTCGTGTTTCCTGATGTTCGCGGTTTCGCCTGGCAGATATTGAACCGGCCCATCGAAAGTCGCCCTCTAGAAGCTCCAGGTGGCGGTGTGGCGACGTCGAGTGCGAGTCCCTTAGTGCCACATTTGGCACCTTTACCACTCATTCCGCAACAGATCATCACGTCGGGTACAAGGAAGGATTGTGTGCGCCTCCGTGGACTTCCTTATGAAGCTCAAGTGGAGCATATCCTGGACTTCTTGGGTGAACATGCTAAGCACATTGTGTACAGGGGAGTACACATGGTTTATAATGCCCAGGTTCGAATCGGCTTTTTTCTCGAAAGGCTCCCGTCACATGAGGCCTTTGAGTTCACCAGCAGCCATCTCATAAATATAATTAAACCTGTCTCTTCGCAGCGCCAGCCGAGCGGTGAGGCTTTCATCCAGATGGACAGTGAACAAAGTGCCTATGTGGCTGCCACTGCAAAACATCATAAAAACATGACGTTCGGGAAGAAGCAGAGGTACATTGAAGTCTTCCAGTGTTCAGGACAAGATATGCAACTAGTGTTAACTGGAGGACTGCCAGCAGCCGCACCGAGCACTTCCCCGACGGCAGCAGCCGCGTCTCCTCTCCTTCCGGCAACTGGTATGTTGTTCTCTTCACCAGCACATAGTACAGGAGTCGGAAGTGGTGGGACGATAGCTACCACTGCACCCACTCCATCCCCACTTTTTTTGGCTGCCACACCTCGAGCACCTGTCCCAAGTCTTCCCACTTCTTCAACTTTGGCTGCCGCTTTTGCTCCTCAGTCCCACCTTCCTCCTTTGACCCATCTAATCCGTTCACCTATGCTCCAGTTCCCGAATGTATCAGCAGCGGCAGCAGCAGCAGCAGCAGCAGCTGCTGCTGCTGCTGCTTTCTCAGCTGCAGGCGGCAAGAGGTCCTTTGAGCAGGCTTTCCCAAACGGCGCTCACTTCCAGCATCCCCTCACGAAGCGACCTTTGTTCCCGACCCTGAATCCTTTCTTCCCTACCCTATTCCCATCCATCCATCTCAATTGATCCTCTTCGTTTGTCGATGTCTGCACATTCCTGTTATAGTAGTGATACTTTTCAGTTCCATGACGAGAATTGTAGAGGCTCAGGTGTTGTATTTATTATTAATTTTGTGGGTTTTTTTCTTATATATATTAAATAATAAGGCTCTGCTCCCAGTAAATCGTGAAAGTAGGGACCAAGAGCATTACGCTTTGTATTTTTTTTTAAGGATTTAGTGAGATGTAATAGACATATTTTGTTGAGAAAAATTACATGTGTTATGTTTTGTAGAGAAATCAAATATGAAAAGTTTCCCAATATCTTGTACAGAATTGAACATTTTAATTTGAAGGATCTGAATTTTTGAGGCTTGTTTCTGCCCGTCTTTGTACTGCAAAAAGTTTTCATATCACGAGTTTTTCTATGGCAACTTGACGACAGAAATATGAGATTATTTTCAAAGGTTATAAGGGTTGCCATTATGGAGAGTCTATCCATCTTCCGTTTTGCAACTGTGATAGTGCTTGTGTCCACCAATTCCTTTTCTTTGTGGTCATCCGTCAGGCTGTCTCAGTCACTCGGAGATTGGGTTTCCTTTATAACCTTCCATTCGTTTCATCCTTTAACCCCGGGGTGATAGAGGCAATATGTCGGTGTGTTCACCCCCTTTTGCCTTTTTTGTACATTGGTTGTGTGGTGATCGCCAATAAATACTCTCACAGTATCGGTGGTTTTTTAGTCTTGTGGTGGTTGTGTGTGTGAGAGCATCTCTCTGGGAGCTTCTTGACTGGTATATGAAAGAATTTTTAAAAAAGATCACATGTCCCTCTTCCTCTCTGGTGACGGTCACTTTCGTCTGGCAAATGGGTCGTGTTTTTTTCTCCATGGAAGTTTCGCACTGCAGTCTTTGGGAATTGATATTTTTTTTGCACTTCCTGGACATCGTGCTTGGACTTGGTCTCCCAATGTATACCTAGTCGGTAGAATGCCGTAATCACATATGATGCCTGTCGACTGGCTGGCTTGCTCTCTGTGGAATCTTTGACCCTACTCGCTATTATGTCTGTGGGGACTGTACTGCATCTTCTACTCTGCAACCGACATGGCAATGGGCGACGGGGCATTTCATTTTTGGGAGAGGCAACATCAGCAAACATGTTGAAAAACGTATGAAAGAAATACCCATGAATAAACCGACAAACCCTGTGTCTCTCCCCGTTTGACCTATGTGTCACATGTAGCCGGGGGGTTGATCCCACACCCGTTCCCATACATGACAGCACCGACGACCCCGCTGATCCCAACACCGTTGACGGCTCGTCCGGCCTATGCCTACACGCCGACCGTCCTCTACTGGTCTCTTCCGAGTCCTCCTGTCAGTCCGACGGCTTACTATGGACCTACGGCGCCTCCAACGGGAACTTCCGCCTTGGTGAGTCTCCAAACATCCTAAGGGAGGCGGTCCCATCGTCATGCTGTCCTTCCGTTTGTATTCCGCCGGATATTACACGATTCTGCATCATGTATTACCATTAGAGAGCTATATCCTGCTGTCAGCGTTACATCACAGTCTTTAGCCGTGCCAATGTGTTTGTTTTCGCGTTGCAAGAGTGGAATCACGTGAAGTTTTCATGGGATCTGTTGTAGATTAGTCCCGGTGGAAACGAGGACAGCGAATTTCTTGAAAAGACTGCGAAATATTCTCTATATGGCATGCGTGTAGAACTATTTATGGCCTCTTAGGAAAAGAGAAGACGCTGACCAGTTTTCCAACAAATCTCATCGTTTGGCACAAATTTGTTTTACTTTATGTTTGTGTATGTTCCAGGAAGAAAAAAAAGATTTTATATCAGATTTAGGTATATTGCAAGGATAATGGCAACAAAGATCACAACAGTCTTCCATGAATTCGTGTTGTTATGAGTGTTGCAGAGAAAAACGTTGGCTGTGATGTTTATCGTTCATCTGACGATGAAAGCTTTCATTTTTACCTTGGATTGAGTGTGATGTGTAAATTATTTTCGGAGATCATGCTGAAGACCAGGTGGACGTATCGCGTGAAGCACGTTTTACTGTATTCCCGTCGGTGTCTTTGAGAAATGTGATAGATACGCTTGCAAATTTTCTCCATCTGCTGATTTTTTTCCCTGGTGTTCTTGTTGCAAGTTGTGGCCTCGATCTTCCCATTCTTATTGAAGATTCGTGCATACTACAGGAATGCAAAGTCCTTCCCATGAATGCTGAACGAAGATTTTTTTCCCCCTGACAAATTATTCTGTACATGAAATATTGAAATGAGAATTCTCTGAAGATCACATTGATCACTGCAAATCAGTTCGCTGGGAATTCCTCGCCTGAGATTCGCGAGTAGGGTTAATTCCTAGCATGAAAGCTTTCCCTGATGAGAAAAATATAGATCCCGGTTGTGCTTCTCTGGCTTTTGGTATGGCTTGTGATTCAGGAGTACAGTAAATCCTGGTCTTGTCCCGTTATTTTTTTTTGTTAGCTGGTCGAGGGATTGCTCTGGTCCCTTGCCGACTACCACCGTCGGTCTTCAATTCACCGAAGAGAAATCTCGAAAAATCCCCATTCAGCATTGACACTTGGGAAAGACTTGAGAATTGTATCTGTACGATTCTACTTCTAGAGAATATTGAGACACTTTTCCTTATTCCAAAATAAACTTCTTTGAAACGGATATATGACTTCATTTCCCACTTCATGACTCCCTCATTCATGGACTGCGACTGATTTTCTTGATTCTCCGGAGTGGAAAAAAAGGAACTCTTCAGCACCGTTATGGTCACGGTGTGCCCAATTGGGACATACCAATAAATCCGGTTTTTATCGGTTGGCGACACTCAACGTTCGCGAGACTCTTGGAATGCGGCACAGGAACCACTCCGGTAGAGAAACCAAATGGTAATTATGCTAACATAATGGCCGCATTTAGTAGACTGACCATACAAATTTTCGTGACTGAAATGATTTCGGTACGATATTCATCGGTTCCCTCCACTACTTGCTGCAGGATCATTCTCAGTGCTAAGTTATTTCAGTTAAATTCGCGTTTGGATTTAACTACACGTAGCACGATATGCTCCTCGTGTGTCTTGAAGGATGACCTCAAAGTAGTTATCAGTTTGGTTTTTTTTCATGCAATCTTGGGCTAATTGGGCATAAAGTCGGTAGGTAGGAAACTCTTTGGCTGCGATTAGTAGAGTCAGGAAGCCCTAATCGGATTTGTATTGTGTAATATTGGTTCAATGCGGCATCCGGGGTCTCGGATGTTAAGTGAACCGGGGACAGAATCGGTCTGGTGAAGGTAGAGTGAGAGGAAATGGAACATTCTTACCATGAACCTCGGTATCATCTGGTCCTTCAACCGTCGCCTTTTTCTTTCACTTTTATCGCCTATTTCTCTCCGAGAACAACTATCGAAACGACCAAAGTCTCCATCTAATTCGTTTTTCTGCCGTCACGACTGGGTGATTTCCTTCAGTGGATCATTTGACACGTGAAAGAGACACCAAAGGTAATTTTCCGGCTCCATCCAAAGTCGAGGTATCCGAATTCGACCTCATATGCTCATGAACTTTTTGAAAAGATGTTGCGTGGAAATCGTTTTTACCTTCTGCGTTATTCGGCCGAACAACGAAGGGCCATACGCAGCATGGGTTCGGTGAGTCGAGGCTTCTTTGCATTGAATCTAGCTTGGTCGCGGAGACCCCCCAACACTCGCCGTGGACGCCTGAGGATGAGATCTCGTCCTGTCTTCGATTGACATAAGGAGTTCATCGTCATCGTGAAGACGTCGTGTACCTCAGGGTACTGGCGTCGAGCCACCTTCACACTCCGCGAGACTTTGTACAAACAAACGAAAATGGCACCCGGAAACTCGAGATTGGGCATTTGTGATCCATGACGGAAGGTCACGAGACGCAGAGGCGTTGAGATTCGAGTCGAGATTAGAGTGCACGAGGGATGGCTTTCGCCACGGAGTCCATCTACCCATCTTTCCCCTTGGCGGCGTTCGTACGCATGAATGAACAAATAAAACTACTTATCGCAGGTATGGCTCCGATTTTCTGAGGCTAAAGAACTCTCGACACCTGCATGAAATTTTCGGAGACTCCAGGTGTGCCTACGCCACGTTTAATATCCTGTCACGCCCTACGGATTTTGCTGGCCTCGCGTGGCTGAAGGGCAAATACTTTCTCTCTCCCCTCCCCAGACGACGTAAATGAACGAACCTAGACAAACCTCGCATTTGGAAGGTAAAATGAGGACCAAATTAATCCTATGCATTTCTCCGGGGTGTCCAATGTGTAGTCCTGTTTCCAGCTGAGCGATTCCGAGATCCCAAGATTAGCATCTCCGAAACTCGATCGAGAAAGTATCTTCAAGGAAACAAGATGGCGAACTATGCGAAAGAGCCCAGCAGGCATAGCGAGACAAAGTGCTCCATGTTTTCCAAATATGCTTTCTTCAAACAGTTTATCTCTCACGAATGCTAATGCCACGTCGACAGGTGTTTTTCGTAGCAGGCCGACCCGAAAGGACGTTAAAAATACGCTGTCATCCCCCCTCACGCCTCCCTGTAAGGGTTTCCTGCCTGGAATCTCATAAATAATTTTCTTAGCTGTAATGACCGGTATTAATGAAAAGGTGGGATGACGAGAAGGAAGGCAGGTAGGCCCACCTGGGATGCGCGGAGACGAGTATCATACAAGTGGCCGCCAGATGGCGGGGTATGACAGGGAAGTTTTTTTCGCCGTGTCCGACAAGTATGGCGGAGATCGTTCGGTTCGAGCCGCCCCATTGCTACCTCACCTTCCTTATCTCCCATACTAAGAAATCCGACTCCAATGGTTCTGTGAATAGGCCAAGGTGTAGATGTTTTTGGTCCAAACTTCCTTTTGTGGCAAGGCCAGGTATCTGTAACTCCAGGATTTATATAAGGCTCAACTAAAGGCCTAGTTTGCTGTTGGCAATCTCTTTGCTGTTGCCCGGCACCTTCCTCGGCAGTGATCGGTCTTTCTACTGTTTTTTTAATTATTACTTTAATCAGACATTTTATCATTTAACTTCAACACTCATGCACGAGTGTCCAAGTCTAGTGAAACAGTGTCTGACTCAAATGAAAAACACAAGGTTAGAGCTTCACTCAAAGTTTTGCTGTCTTCCAGATTCCTGCGGTAAAGAACTTCAGATGTATTCCAGGGGAGGTATAACTGGCCCATGGGTATATCATTATCAACTGCTCCATATGACTCCATATTGCTGCCAGATAGGGTTGCCACCCATTCATAATTAGTATGGACAGTTCATATTTCAGATGCAATGTCCATACTGTAAACTTGTCTTAATATGGACACTACTTCATCCATACTTAAGATTTTTTAGTTAATAAAACTTAATAACAGCAAAAACCATTGTTTTCTTCGAGCCAGAGTAGTATGCCACACTCTTATAGCATCAATTGGTACTTTGGCTAAAGGTGACTAGGTATTTGCTGTAGAACCACAAATGCAAGTATACTTCATATATTTGTCCATATTTTGCTAATTTCAAAGGTGGCAACCCTACTGCCAGAAGAAAGATAAGGTGCATGGGAGGCAAAGTCAGGCTTAAATGTGCCTAAGGTAGATAAGTTGAAACCAGAAAATTTGGTTCAATTAAGGTGGGATTGCAATTGATGAAAATAATAGATAACCTCCTCAGAAGAGTTTAAATTCCAATTGTAGTTTATGATCATAGTCAATACAATTTTCCATGAAGATCATGATGTATACATAAGATACTGTACTTAATGGCAACTATGTAACCAGATAGCAATCCATCCGTTTCTGGTGGAGACAAGCACAAGAGAGCCACAATACACAATGAGGAGCATGATGGAATAAAAAACAATGAAGCAAAGTAATAGTGCTGGAAAAAGCACCATTACAATATATTTGGATTGATTTTGTACATCCCCATAGGAGTACTTCCATCTTTTGCAGGTAGTGGCACCTCTCAGATGGTTGGTTTCTTTAGTCATTTCTCCTATTACTGTTACTTAAGGGGTATGAATTCAATCTAAAAATTATGTACAATATGACCACCATTCAGATCTGCCGATGGTACACTTGCATGGACTGATGTGAAATAGTAACAAATATCTTCAGAGGAAATGCATCCACTATCTGCTGTATCCACAAACTTGAGATCTGAGAGCATTACACAGCTATCACAGTATACATGCATCGTCATGAAGCCCCATAACCAATAATCATTTTGATTGAGATTAGGGGATCTTGATGGGCTGCAATATAGTGGCATGATTTTGGGAGCTACACTGCACCCATTACTAATACAAACTTAATTGTTCCTCTAAATATTGTTGACCTAGGGTTAGGTCTGGGCAAGGCCTGACATACTGGGTGTTGACAAGTGATGCAATTATTAATTCAGTCCAGGCATCAAGGCATATATGTGGATGTCAGAGGCCAGAAACTTAAACCATTGCTTCTTGGAGATGTAACATTGAAAAAAATATTGATATTAAGCCTGTCAAATGACTTTTTTAATGCTTTTATAGGAATCAGTGCAGTTCTGTGAGGGATGATTTTATAATGCTCTGCAGTGCTGAAGTATTGCGGTGTTGATAAGGATCATATTGGATCATCTATCATATGAAATAAGGTTGTTCTCGGTGTTAGTGACTAATGTCAGCCATCAAGCAAGTCTTCAATGAAGCTGTTGAAAGAGGTAAGGACCCAAATTAAGCAGGTAATATTTTTGTGGGTATTTAAGTGGATAAGCTTTTTGCCACCATCCTTGCTATAACAAAAAAGTGGAATAATAACTAAACTTTAAGTATGTTTCTACAACGCTATGATGATTTTTAATGCAAGTTTTAATGACTCATTTACTATATAGATGCTAGTGGTACTTTTACCTTAGTTACTCATGACTTCCTGGAAAACTTCATTTTCTCTTGTTGCTCATTTGGTAGTCAAGTCACCTACTCCAGTTCGACTGCGAGACCTCGTCCGGAATATCCGTGCAGCCAGGACAGCTGCAGAAGAACGGGCAGTTGTGAACAAGGAGTGTGCTTACATTCGGTCCACTTTCAAAGAAGAAGATTCTATATGGAGATGCCGAAATTTGGCCAAACTGCTCTACATCCACATGCTAGGGTTTGTCACCTCTGACTGCATTGGATTTTCATATACAGAATTAATTGGATTTGATATTATTTTGCATGTCTCTTTTATCTTGTAAAACTGTAATTTCTTGGTTTGGTATAATTTTCCTCTAGCTATCCAGCTCATTTTGGGCAGTTGGAGTGCCTGAAGCTGATAGCATCACCACGTTTCACAGACAAGCGCATTGGGTATTTGGGTGCCATGTTGCTTCTAGATGAAAGGACAGATGTCCATTTGTTGATCACCAATTCCTTGAAGAAGTGAGTTTCCTTTTGCTCGTGTCAGTAAGCAAAATGAAAGTTTGCCTTTGCAGGAATCCAATAAGGTGCAGCACCTCTTTTGTCCTTCCAGTGACTTGAACAGTTCAGTGCAGTTCATTGTGGGTCTTGCACTTTGTACATTGGGAGCAATTGCATCACCAGAGATGTCAAGAGACTTGGCACCTGAAGTGGAGAAACTCCTCAAGTCTTCAAATGCTTATATAAAGAAAAAGGCTGCTCTATGTGCATTTCGCATCATCAGCAAAGTCCCAGATCTCATGGAGATCTTCATTCCTGCCACTCGTTCTCTACTATCAGAAAAGAATCATGGTTTGTTACAAATCTACATTCATTATCCTTCTAGAATGGTTTATTTATTTATGAGATGTCTTCTTTATTATGTACATGTAGGTGTCCTCATCACGGGTGTGATACTGGTGACTGAGATGTGTGAGAAAAGTCCAGATACGCTTCAGCACTTCAAGCGGGTATGCTAATTATATGATGCTCACCTATGTAGCTTTAGAATGATCTCTTTCATTCTTCATCCACAAGCATGTCAAAGTAAATGCATGATGGGTTCTTTAATGGGTTGGTAAAATTTGCTTTGTTAAATTTCAAAGGTATGAAGAATGCATATAGGTGAGACAAAAGTATTTCCCTTTACAGACTGGTGGGAAGGTGGGTTCAGATGACATGGTGGTGAGTCCTCAGTGAATGGAGGAACCCTGTTCGGGGTTCATTGCAATGCTGTTCTGCCAGTTTTGCAGACAAAATAGTTTTTCATTATTATTATGCATTTTTGGCTCAGTTGCAAACACATGCCTTGTGAATGCTTTCATTCTTGAGTTTGCATGGTTTGAGCTAAAATGTTGTAGAACCTAGGCAAGTTGAACAGGACCTATAGTGACTTATTTGAGTTTCCTGTTTCAAAAATACATTTCTGTTCTAATATCCAATGAAGGAGGAGTTGAACTATAAGTACAAACACTGCTTGGAAAACCCATTGCAAATTATTGGCTCAGAAAATGTTGATGCAGAAAATGGTAGGTACACTTCATTAGACCCTGTCTGTTCGCTCCATTTGCTTGGGGAACTGTATGTATTGGCCTTGCATGTATCTCAGGTGTGTAAACTTGTTCCTGTCTTCTTTTAGTTGGTTCCAAACCTGGTGAGAATCTTGAAGAACCTCATAATGTCTGGTTACTCTCCAGAGCACGATGTTTCCGGTGTCAGTGACCCTTTCCTTCAGGTGAGATGGGTTTCCTTTGACTGATGACACAACTCCACAAGTTATAGGGCTGTTGCTGGAAATATCACATGTCTTTCCAATTGTCTTTTTTTCCACTCAGGTCAAAATTCTTAGACTATTGCGACTCCTGGGTCACAATGATGCAGAATCTAGTGAAGCCATGAACGACATCCTGGCTCAGGTTGCAACAAATACAGAGCAGAGCAAGAATGTAGGATATTCAATTCTCTATGAGACTGTGATGACCATCATGCACATCCAGTCTGAGAGTGGACTTCGGGTGAGAGAGCTATTAAGGATCATGTGATGTAAAATTAATATGTGGGTGATACAAATGAGCATTTCACACCTTGTTAGGTCCTGGCCATAAACATTTTGGGGAGGTTCCTACTGAAGGATGACAAGAACATACGTTATGTAGCCCTCAACACACTGCTCAAGTGTGTTCATCATGACAACTATGCTGTTCAGAGGCATCGGGGGACAATTCTTGAATGCCTTAAGGTTTATACTCCCCTTTTACTGTTTTGCATTGCTCTTTGACTGATGCTAACTGGTATTGTTTGGAAATAGGATCCAGACATTTCTATTCGTCGGAGAGCAATGGAATTGTGCTTTGCTCTCCTCAATGCAAGCAATATCAGAAGCATGGTGAAGGAGCTGCTGACCTTCCTGGAAGCAGCAGATCCAGATTTCAAGGGTCCCTGCTCCTCCAATATTGTGTTGGCTGCAGAGAAATATGCCCCTGACAAGCAGTGGCTCATCAATACGCTTCTTCGAGTACTGGGTGCTGTGAGTATGAGAACCTGGATGTTGCATAGCTGTGTATTACTTTTATTGATGATGTAGGGTTATGATAATAGCAAGTGCATTGGTAAAGTATGCTGCTATCACTTTTCTACTGTTCTGATTGAGATCATTGTGGTGCTGCCAGCACAAAACTGTTATGATATCCAAATCTACTTGGAAAAATGGATTTACTAGTACCAACTTAGATGCATCCCTAGTGGTAAATGAAACTGGATCCAGTCTGGTTTTCAACTAAAATTTTTTATTTGGATAGAGAATGATTTTAACTATTTCCTTCTGGAGTCCATCTATGGAAACAGCTGAAAACAACTAATAAAACTAGCTGCTTCTCAACTAGAATTTTAAACTGGAAGTTGGCCTATTTGTTGCCAGAAAGTGAAGAGGTGCAGAAGATTAGTTTCCTGTTGTAATCAAGGGATGGGCTTTATTTGTTGTGCTGGCCAATGCTATCTGTAATCTGAGAAAGTAACCTGGGAGTAGAAGTATAGACCATTGGGTAGCATTGATACAGTGAAATGGATTTATTGTGAAGCTGGTGCAAGATGATTTGATCATTCAAAAAGCTAGTTTCTGTGTGTGAGATAAGCCAACATAAACTAGTTGAAGCTGGAAGGTATTGAGTTAGCCTTGTTGTGTACTTGTCTTAATTTGATGTGGATCATCCTGTTTCTAGGCAGGGAATAATATTCGAGATGATGTGATAGCCATCACGATCCAGTTAATTAGTGAGAACTCTGACCATCAGATGTATGTGGTAAAGAACTTATGGCTTGCCATGAGCAATTATTCTGAGCAAGAACCCCTTGTTCAAGTTTCATTATGGTGCTTTGGAGAATATGCAGAGAATGTCCTTGCTCCTTCTGATGATACACAAGAGCAGGTAAAGTAAAACTTGATGATGACTGTATTGTTGAAGTAACTGAAGTCACAAGTTTAATCTTTGATCTCATTGTATTTTATTAGGTGACAGAAGAAGAACTGTTGACCTTCTACCAAAGGATTCTGTTTGGTCAGTATAGCATAGCCACAAAAGAGTACGCTTTGAATTCCCTCATGAAACTGAGTGCAAGATGCAGCCTTACAAATATCAAGTAAGTGATTTTCTAGATTTTTAAAATGCTTTTTTATGCTATACATTTCCACCAGGACTTAATTTTTTTTCTACTTAGCTTGCACTCTTCCAGTTATGATTTGTAGCCTGAGAGTTTTGAGTGGACTAGGTACTTCATTCCTGATAATGAACATATGAGATTTCATGTTCCTTAGAATGTTAATATAGATGTGAGTATTGTCTCCTCTATTTTCAAAAATTATCAAGGAAAGGCCAATTTGGCTCCTGTCAGCTATGAATGATTAAGCTTATTGATATATAGGGCCTGCCTCAAGAATGAGATATATTTCAAAGTGTTTTAACTTCTTTCATTTCTTGATTGATTTGAACAAAACAAGACTCAAGATGTTTGATGTAAATATAATGACACTCAAATGACTCTAGTGGAACTTTGGATAATATAGGCAACATGCTTGATATGTCTGCACAACTCTCAGATCCTGACCTTGAAGTTATAGATCACATGTCATCAGGTGTCATGTGCAACCTCATGAATTACTTATATGATGGCCATCTTGAGGCTGATGCAGGTTATTGGTCTGTCCTCACAGTGTCCCCACAAAAAATAATCCAGTGGGATTGAGATCTTGTAAATCAGGAGCCCACTTCAAATCCATCTCCATTCACTTGATATCAACCCCTTGGATAATTTTCTTTGTTTCATTCGTTAGATTCTCATTATATTTACATGAAAATGTCAAGAGAATTGTCTTGCTTTTTGTTCTATTCAATCAGGAAATGCATAAATTATAGCACCTTGAAATATCTTTTACTTTTGGCAGACCTTGCGTACAAGATTATGTAGAGGAAATGTTCAATTCTGTGTGTTTCAGCAAAGTCAAGGAACTGATGAGCTCATTTGCTTGCCACATGCATATTGAGCTGCAGCAGCGAGGTGTGGAATTCTCTCAGTTGTTCCGCTTTCATGATCACCTCCGTGGTCCCCTCTTTGAGAAAATCCCTATCCTTGAGAAATCTACTTCTTCCACACGGGAAACTAGCAGCCCAGTTACAGAGAAGGCGTCAGAGGAAGTCTCCTTACCAATACAAATTGAATCTGTATGGAAAAAGCAGAATTTTTGTAGCCTTTTTTACAGGGTGGAAAATTAGCATGAATTGTTGATAAATGAGATTAATTTATTGTAGAATGCCTTGCTGGATTTGATGGGAGGTATGGAAACGGGCCATGAGGACATAGTACTCCCAAAGCCAAAGGCAACTATCCCTACAATTAACTCTAAACCTATGAACAACGACATAATGGATTTGCTGGGAGGCCTTGGATCAGCACCTGAAGAACCACCACAGTCATCTCTTATTGAAGATTTTGCCCTTATCACTAATTCGCAGCCCCTTGGTACGCATGAATACCTTTTTTTTAATTATCTGTCTGACATTGAGTTTGTACTTTTTGAAATGATATTATTGTGACCAACTACAGGCTTTTGTTTTAAACCAATCTGAAAAGTTTTAACTCAATTTAAAAAGTGTGATATGAAACTGAAAAAGATGTGAAGTCAATCTGAACTCACCATATTTTCATTGTATGGCTTGCTGCCAGTGTCCATGCTTTGGGTATCAAAAATAAGTTTCTTTATGCCACTACCCTAATAACACTTGCCATTGCCATTCTTATAGGAAAAATCTCTGGAATCACAGCCTTCAGCAAAGACAGCCTTTCCATACATTTCAACTTTGAACGATCACCTGAGAAGCCAAACATCTTGAGTATTAAGATGACTGCCACCAATGAGGGTCCCATCCCAATGACAGACTTCCTCTTCCAAGCTGCTGTTCCCAAGGTAATGTAGAAATTGCAATTCTGTGCTCACACAGCCTGCTGGTACAAATATATATTCTTATCCTGCCTTTTTGTCTTTTCAGACATTCCAGTTGGAAATGCTGAACCCTTCAGGGAATGTTATTCCTCCTTCCAACTCGGATGTTGTGAGTCAGTCCATCAGGATTGTAAATCCAAACAAGGCAATCAATCATCTTCATCCCATTCTTGAGTATTTGTTCAAAGGCATCCTGTAGATTGACATGTCATCACATCTTTGCAGGCTCAGTTGAAGATGCGAATCAAGGTCTCCTACAAAGTCAACAATGAAGATGTGATGCACCAGGCAGAGGTCAATCACTTCCCACCTGCATCATGGCAGTAATTTTGCAAGCATCAAGTCATCTCCCACCTGCAGTATTTCAAGGCATGTGTTGTGTGGGGAGCAGGTGACAGACTCTAAGTGCCTCATCTCCAAAACAAACAAGCAGGAAAGAAAAAGACTCCTCTTGCCTGCTTAAGTTTAAATTCAAGAAACCTGATTGTTGAAGAAGTTTTATTTATGTAAAAGCACACCTTTTTGAAGTTCACAGAAGTCCACAGTATGTGCCAGAGACTTGTAGCATCAAGTCTAATGAGTTCTTTTGTGGTTGTGGTGTACTGGCAGGAGATGCATCATTGCCCTGTTAGTCATCTTGATTGAAGGTGAAAGAAACCTGGTCTGCTGGAACCTTTTTGACTTCTGCACTAAGTCATACATCCTGCTTTAGAATTGTGTTCAACTTAATAGCTGCGCACTTCAAAGGCTTTGGAGACCAAGATGGTTTGGTTTTACTCTGGTTGTGTGGCATTTAATGATTTGACAGGGATGAAAAATCATGAGATTGTGTTTTCTGAAACTGCAGAGAGCATTCTCATTTCTGTCCAGCACAATGTGATCAAATCTGCCTTCCACTACCCCACTTGATCTCAGAAGAGGAATAGTTGAAGGCTAATGAAAATCTGTTTGGTGTGTTGACAAGTTGATGCTGCTGAGATGACTTTTGTTATTCTATCTTGCCTTGGTGGCTCAAATTACTTCAATATCACTCTCATAGACCATGAGAATTAAGTTGCTGCAGAAGAAAGGGGTCTTGCCTTTGGCAAATTTTTTTTTCTTGAAAGGTATCCAGATTGGAAATAAAAAGCCAATGAGTATCACATACTATATATTGCATTTGATGTTGTTTCATTTATTTCATAATTATTGGAGTCTGAAAATGTATAATCTGTTATAAGTCTGAAAAATAGCTGATTATTTGTCAAGCTGTTCTCACGTGAAGAAAGATTCATTATAAGCATTTGAAATTTGAAATTTACCCAATGTTCAGGAACTGATTTTGATGTGAAAGCGGACTGGTAATTTCCTTTCAAAAGTCAAAATTTGACGAAAGTATCATCAACCATATTAAAAAGTCATTATAGTGGTCTATGCCAATACTTGAAAGCCAGCATCTGTAAGTTCTGACCCACTTCAATATAGAGAACTAGCCCCCCAAAACACCTACAAAGAGCCTTTTTGAACCAAACTTCATCCCCTTTTATTCAGTACTCTGTTGATTGATTTATCAGTTGTCATCTTTGTCAAAAAAAAGTATATTGTCACCAAAAAATATCCATTTTCACAACTTTGAACTTTAAAAATCTCTGGGATCCGGTGGAATGATTTGCCACTTGGCACATTTGTATGTTTCATTTATGTTAAAAGTGAATCAACTACCACCCTAGCCAATCACTGTGCTTAGTTGTACAATTTGTGCAGACCAAGGGGATAATGACAGGACCTCACTCTTGAGACAGAGACCCGATTGCATTGTCATTGTCCGTCTGATTCCAGCTGCTAGAAGCTGGCTCAATTCGTCGACTTTAATTTTAGTTCTGCTTGATTGATTTAGCCATGCTAACAACAACCAAGAAGTTACTTGATATTCTAGTGAAACTGGACGAGATGTCACTTATTGACATCCTTGTGCTTATCTCAGATTTTGCTCTCGGTGCAATGGCTTTCAACTTGCAAATGGCCAAATCGAATGGAGTGAACAGGTAAATAATATTTTAAATGCCATGTGCAGCCTGATGGGCGTACTCAACCCTGGTTGTAACCTACTTCCCTCCTATCCGGTCGTCCAAACTGAGATTTAGTTCTCGTTCATGGAACCATCGATACAAGATGATTTTTAACCCGTTTAGACGACGTCTCCAGAGCTCGTCGCATGCTAAGACCTCGTTGTCTAAGAAGGAAGTGACTGGAATCGGGCTACGGTATCTTGAGCTTTGCATCCACAGTCGGGCTCGCTTGGGCGGTCAGAGATTTTCCTCCCTGGCTTAGTGAAAAGCTGGCTTGAAAGAAAGCAGCAAATAATAACGAATTGGCCGGATCTTATATTCGCGTGAGCGCCTGCCTCACCGACTACCATCCCGGTCTCTTTGTTTCACTCAGTTATAATAGGTGTCTAGTCACAATCAAATCACTATGTTGTGTCATAAATCATGTTTTTTACCGTTCAAGCGTTGCTGTCATCCTTTACAGATTGCATGACTCCAATGAAATTTCAAATTGGTGATCAGACTCACGATGAAGCTTCTAGAGAGACTGGACAGCAGAGAACTGATCCACCTCCTTTCCCAGCTTGAAAGCCTTGGTCGGGGCGAGGACGGGCTCGACTAGGGACGTACCGCCAGCCAAGTCGCTCGAGCAGAACGAAATATCAATTCGGGATGGATTTATTGAAAGTAAGGAAATTCTCAATTCTTTCTTGGAAGAATCAGCTTTGTTTATTTCTGGACTGCACCTATTTTCCACCTAAAACCGAATGATCTGCATGGAGACGAGAGCGCCGTTTCTTCTTCAGCGTAGAGGCACGTGCCACAAGGTTTCTGATTTTGCACCTAAGCTGAATTGTGCTTCTAGTGCCCTCTGGGAACACGTTTTAGGTCGTTTTTTATTTTGTATTTTGGATCTCCTTGGAAACGCATCTCCCGTCTCTCGTTGGTTTTACGCAAAGGCTCGTCCTCAGTTATCTCGGGTTAAGGGGGGGGAGCAAAGGGGCTGTTGCCTCGGGTCTCACTTTTCCAGGGGCCCCCGAAGGAAATTTTAAAAATGTTAAGTATTTGCGTTAAGTAGCAGACGTTAAAAATTAAAATTTGCAACACCAGCGCTCGACTGTGTGGCTCCTCTAGGCTACATGCACCACCAGGTAAAATTGTCTTGGGGTGAAGGGGGGGGGGGGGCAAGAAACCGTTTGCTCCGGGCCTCGCAACTGCTTAATCCGACTCTGCTCTGCACGGACTTTAAATCAGCTGCTTCCTCCCCAATGGTGTCCTGAAAGAGAGCCGTTGAGCCCAGGAATTTTTTACAGCAGGAAAACAAATCGTGGGAGTATTGCATGAGGAAACCCATGCTGGTTTCGATAAGCGAACTCATAAGCGAGCATGACGCACCTCCAATCCGATCAGGTTCCACGTTGCCAATTGATTACAGGGCTCCGTGCCCTCGCTTCAATTCACCTCATTCCAAAGGGGGTGTGAATGCAATAGAAAAGCATCGTATCGGTATCGGTCGTTGGTCTCATTCAGGGGGTTTAACATCGATCCCTGCTGGTATAACTGGATGCTCGTTAAAATGTGTACGTGTAAATTGTGTCTAGAAAAAAAAAGAAGATATATCGGGGGAGTTTTCGGGCCTACAGCACACATACCCACACCTTCGAACGTAAATGGCAAAGTCTTGTTGAGCCTGAACTTGATGGTCATCATGCATAATTCTCAAGAAATCGTCGACACTTCAATAGGAGGCATTGTACCACTTTAAAGGATTGACTACTTGCTTTCATGGGGGGGGGGGGGGGGGGGGGGAAACA
>CAJPEV010000014.1:188718-232388 GCA_905338385.1 Darwinula stevensoni | reverse complement strand
GGGGGGGGGGGGGGGGGGGGGGGGGGGGGGGGGGACCAAAAGGCGAACGATGCAAATTTGTAGTTTACATACGAAGAAGGATCATTCGCTATCGCTTGCTGCAACCCGAACTGGCGATATTTCGCACATATTTTTCAAGGAAGCGATAATTTTCCCCTGAGATGTTTCCGCCGAAGACGTTCTTTTAAGCCCCATGAACGATGAACTTGTATTGATCCCTCCCAAAAGAGGATGAAGCCGAGTCACGTGGAGCTGGTGATCCAAGGCAATGTGCGGCTGGTTTTTTCAATCCCATGGACATACCTCTAGAGGGGGGGGGGGGGGGGCAGTGTCCTTGCGGAGTCGTGAGAGAGCCACAAGCGAGTGTTCTTAATAGGGAGCCGTTACCGTTTAATGTCCCCTTTTCATCGCCGTCAAGGTCCCAAATTTCACTCTCATTCCTAGACTTCTCTCTATAAACGATTCTCTAGAGCTTTAGAAATAAGGAGTAAATCTTGAACTGGTGATCAATAATTCATTTCTAGTGTTTCTCCTTTTTGTAGGTCCAAACATTTTTTGGATGAAGCAAAGTAAGGAAGCTTCGAAGTCCCTTTAATTCAAGGCGCGTGACACGTGGTCTACAGCTCTTTAAATTGTCTGAAAAACGAGGCGGTATTTGGACGACTTCTTGACCGGCACTTTCTCGTCGAGAGAGGGCTGGGCGGAAATGAGATAATGGTGACCGAATCGAAGCAAGATTTTGGGAAAGTGAAAGTGATTGCGTAGGCCCGAGCCTCTCACTCCCCAGATCATGGATCCTGGATCCCCTTCCCCCTAGTCGATCCCAGCTGAAAGGGGGCGACGGACGTCGGGAGATCGGTTCACGCTCCCCTTTTCCTCGTTTCCTAGAAATTTTTCCTCCCCCGGCTGTGCTTGTGTGCTCGGCGCGCGAGTGGCTCCCTCCCTCTCACCCTCCCGTGGAGGCGGTCGGACTCGCAGGCTCTCTCCATTCACCCATTCACTCTCCGTTGGGATGGTGTGCAACAATAATTTGGAGGGGGGTCCCATCCCCACTGCCGGCTCCAATTCTGTGGTTCTGCTCGACGAAGATCAACTTCTCGGTCGGGTCATCGCAGGTCAGTCACATACCATTCATAATAAAACGGAGTGACCGCGACGTACCTGTACACAACACACCACACTAGCTGCCATTTGAATTCAATTATTTTCGTGCAAGCGTTTTAACTAGCATTTAATGGACTAAGGAAAGCTTCAATATCCTCCCTATTTAGTATGAATAGATGCTATGAGTTTCCCGAAAAGTGCTCCTATTTTAATGAAAAGTTTAACCTACGTTCAAAGTTACGAGGGACATAAAACCTGTCACGAGGGATTATCCTGCCTGTAACCACGTGTCTTCTACGACCTATTCGTTGAATAGAAAGTGCCATTGCTCGTAGCTTAAATCCCACACCGAGAAATGAGTTTGAGCTAGCAATCCTCCTTTTCCTTAAACGGAAAAGCCCATGATTCTTCTTCCATGGTAGCCTTTATCATGCAACCAAGACGGGATCTGCGACCTAGGACAGCGACTTGCTCTCACAGCCTTTTTCAAGAGACTTCTTCCAATCAGCATGTGCTGAAAACTTTTCTCACATGCTGCTTGAGTCATTTTTTTTTTTTATTAATTGGAAAGACCAATGTTCGCATGAGCCTCTTCATATAAAGCGAGAGTTAGCCGTTTCCTTGAAATAAAAATTCACAAAATAGCCATTATATGGAAAAACTGCCCCCTGTTTGAAAAACTCGTCTATATTTCTTTCTGACCAGAAATTCTTTTATTTAAAATTAATTTATTTGCATTGGTTTCAATATCTTAGAGGATGCCAGGATGCAGGCATGCTTCCTTTAAATTAAAAAAAAGAAAGAAGATTCCTCTACTAATCTTCGTCAAACTATTTATTTTATTTTTATTTTATACTTTACAGCGAATCATACAAGTAAAAATGTAACAACCCTCTGACTGCAGTATTCCTTTTCAAGAAACCTTTCATTCGTACGTTTCCAGCCCATGTATCTATTTTTTTTAAACTGGAATAATGAATTTTCAGTCTTCAGTGTGCAACCGCAATGCAGAGACAGGACACGCTGCTGAATTCCATCTTAATGACGTCACTGTCTCTGCCACATTAGATAACTTCACGTGAGATGAAATCGTGTAAGGAAGGACGTCACTTTCAGTTACACAATAAGTGAAAGGGAGGAAAAGTTATGGTCAAAGATTGGTCACAAAGCGAAGCTCGTGAACGCATTCTGCTCATTCAATGGGACGATTCTGTGAAAGTCGTGATGCACCTTCAGGAACAAACCTGGCAATTTACGAATGCTTGTTTCAGCTCACACGTGGACAGGGCGGAGTTATTATTGCGGATTATTTTCATACGCTTCCCATCGTATCATTGCATCGGCGTGTAAGTGAAAGAGTCATCCGCGGGGTCATCGCCATAGCATTACTTCATAATGATTGCGAGGGAGCGGGGGGTAGGGAGAGAGAGAGAGAGAGAGGGAGAGAGAAATATGTGTCAGTGACGAAACCGGCTGAGCCGAGGTGAACGCCCGGCCCGGGGAGGCCCCCATTTTACTATCGGAAAAAGTAAGAGTGGAGAGAGAGGGGGGGGGGGGAGGACCTTGAGTTCTACGTTGTCCCCCCTCCACATTGCACAGAAGTAGGTCAGAGGGGCTGGCGTGGAGGCTAGAGCGTTCACCCTGGCTCAGGGCTTGCTTCATTCGCTGGCGAGAAAGTAGAACGGATCGAGGATGGGGTACAGTGCAAGAACCCCTCTACCCTCTCCCGGATCCCTCCTTCCCATGCGCTTCTATCCCGGGACTCCCATCCAGAGTTCAATGGCCCTCCCGTCCTGGAAACTGTGTTAGGAGATCGTGGCTCTTTCTCTCACCCTCCTCCCACTCTCTTCTCTCTCCGTCATTCCTTCATCATGCCCCATTTGATACCCTTCACCTGCCTTTTCTCGGATTTTCACTCTTGTTCTTCCGCCTTGGTCATCCCTCCCTCGTTATCCTTGCGGTCACCTTATCGATGAATGTTGGCCGATCGATTTTTAGGTTCGATTGATCGATGGGATGAAAACGAACCGTTAAAGCCTGTCACAGTAGGCTGCGAGATCCTAAGTGCTTGGCTTGCATTTTCGCAGCACGGTGGGACTACGGAGAAGGCATTTCAAGGCCCTTATTTGCACTTAGCTCACGTAATCCGAGGCTATGGGAAACGAAAACAACATTTCGTAAACCTGTCACATCTAGGTTTGACCTGTCATGAGCCGGAATTAAGACATGCTTTTTACGACTAATGAAATGTCTGAATGCTGAATTTCCACATGAAAATGTGTATTTTTTTTTACATCGTTGCGTACGATGCTGCAAGTCGTCTAGGTTGCAGAGCCTTGGCAAGATTAAAAAAATGCTGGGGCTGCAACACGAGGACTATTACTTGAAATATCTGTTGGAAGTTGCGAAGGGGCAGAAAATAATATCCAGATATCACGCAATTCAATCCTTTTCCCACTATCTCGCAAGAATAGAGACAATAAAGAAAAGGGACAAAAGAATTTCTAATATGGTGTGAAGCCATTTGGTTATTTACTGCCAGGTGATTCTCCCCCCTTTCCCCCTCCTTCCCTGAAGAAAAATAGCATAATTCTCCGAAAATGTCGCCTTCAAGGTATAACATTTTTGGCATGAACTCTTTTACTTGTCACGGCAAGTGACCGAGATAAACTCAACACCTGATGTGTTGAGAGTGCAGGTGGTTACATTGAAACCTTGATGAATTCGTTTGAGGCATTTGCTTTTCATTTCCTGTAAAATTCAAAAGAATTCATCTACGCAGTTCTGAGACGGCTGTACACGACTTCTCTTCCTGGAAATTCCCTGCTTGTCTCAACTGGGAATGGGTTCTGAATCCCTTTGGCCTCTAAGGCACTTTCATTTCAGAATGAATGCATGCTTCAAGTCAGAGGGGGGAAGGGAGGATTAGCGAGGAACTGATCCATTTAAAGGGCTTAATTATTTTTTGGGGAAGCATGTCACTTTGCTTTTCCTGCAAAAGAAATATCGCTGTGTGGTTGTAAAATGTGTAATGGCCCAAGCGAATCACCAGTCCTTGACAATTCTGACAATTTCCTCTATCTTAAGCTTGAAAATAAACATTTTGAAGCTGGAATCGTGAAAATTATGCCTTCCTGTGTTTAGACGGTTCCAAAATGTTCCTGACAAAAGTGCATTGATAGTGCCATATCGAATATGTGAGTTAAATGTGTCACCGTTAAAAAGAGAACGAAGGGTAACGCTCCGTATTGCGTACAAGGTTGCCTCGCGTATTATCATTTCTCGATATTGTTCGCCAAAAGGACGGTCTCATTCATGCTGTCGACATGAGTTGAAACGTGAAAGGGTTCAGAAAAAGAGAGAGAGAAGGGGGGGGGGGGGGACGGACAATGCGGAAGTGACGAAATCTCTGGCGGGGAGGCTGCCCTCTCATGCAGTGCATGGCATCACCATGCATCATCCCTTCGCCTCCCGTGTCGCTGTTCGACGTGTAAAATTTTCCGAGACCCAGAAACCTCTGGGCAGATATAGGCCAGCGGGGGGAGAAAAACACGAAGAAGGGAGAGGCGTGGACGGTAAACAAGGACGTGGGGAAGTAAACATCTTTCAAGGGGGAGGGAAGATTCCTTAGGGACGGATATGACCTCATCTCCAACACGCGCATTCCCAATTTTTCTAGTCGAGCTCGTTACGGGTCGTCCGTCTCGCGTGTTCCTGCCTCTGACAGGAATGCAAAAGCCTTTCGCTGTTGCATCATTCCCGAGGGAAGCCATGTGAGGAGAAGGATCTTTCACCCAGGTGTTTGAGGAAGAGAGTATACCTCTGCTCCGACCCGGTTATATGATATTAATCGTCATCGGTTGGGTCGTATTACGCTAATCGAAGGCGGTTTGGTGAAAATCTCGTCTGCCCCTTTTTGAATAAACCGGAGTTGGAAGTGAATGTGAAGAACCGCGGCCTTCCTGGTAAACTAACCTGGTATTGCGCAATGGGACTTGTCCTGGTTTGGAACCCTGGGTGAATGAACCACCGCCTCACTTCGCCAACAGGCCCTTTCACTTTCTTTCTTTCTCTCTTTCTCTCTCTCTCTCTCTCTCTCTCTCCTCTCACTCACTCACTTCTCTGTGTCGCAAGTAAGCCAAGCATCTCTCCTTGCCCTGATCTGGGTAAACAAACAGATGCGGGGAAATTCCAATCACCTCCGGTTTCCATGCTCCATCCCTTTGTTCGACATAGTTTAAGAGCGAAGGCGAGCGGAAGCGAATGTCTCAAATTCTATACCATTGCGCAATAACGATACTCTGGAGAAAGTCCACTCTCCGGTTTCTGAATTCTTTTTTTTTTTCAAGACTACTTTTAGAGTAAATATCGTTGAGACTAAAATACTCACGTTCTGAATTCCCTTCATGAGTCTGCTTTAAAAAAAATTGCATGCCACACAATCCGAGGAGGAAAAAGAGCGATTGCTTGTCGATCCAGGAAACCGAGAGGGAAATGAAACTGCAAGTGCTCAAACTAGAAATGCGGCAGTTCCTTCATGCAAGTCTTGATTACGGATTAGGCCAACTCGTGTACCTGAGATTTTATCGTCCAAAAAGGGAGACTTTTCCTTGCATGCGTCTTTCTCCCTCCCTAATTCCTTTAAGCATACCCCTTTCACAGTCTCTTTGAGATTAAAACACGACGGTGTAATTCTTACGCAAGAGAAAAAACTTTTTCGAACCCGAAAGTTTCACGATATTCGCAAGCTTTTTTTTTATACCGCGAAAATACTTACTCAAGTTCTCCTGGGGTTCTGAATTAAACATTTTTTAAATCGGGTCTTTATGACTTGTCAGCCTCAATGGACCAAGTGATCCTTAAACGCGAGCCTCAGGAGTTCTCCGAAGGGAAAATACTATATATCTAGGAATTGTCGTGGGTTTGCCATTTAGTCACTGCGAGGACGGAATGACCCGTACACTAGATTTAAATACGATTTTGTGGAGATGCCTTTTCCCCTCCTTGTCGGGGGTGCCTGATTCGGCTCATAAATTTTCACGGCAACTTTCGTCCAATTTCACGGAGAGCTGGACCGAAAAAGCAGGAAACGTCACGGCCATTAAACACTTATCTCCTTAAAATTGATCAGTGAGATGAGCTACTCCAAGCAAAGCTCTAATGACATTAAGGGCACAAGTTTGTGAGTTGAAAGCTGTTGAGGTACGGCCGAGGTTTCACCTTGACGCCAAATCGTTGCCTTCCCATTCTGCTTACCGCCCACTATATCCGGCGATCTGCATTAGCGGCACTTCTGCGTTGTAGGCCTTTTTTTTGCGCACAACCTTGTCTGGTTAGTCGCGGGCGTCCCGATTTTGTTCGATTCGCTTGACAGTTGGGCTTCCGTGCCTAGTCAAGTGTGAGGATCAGGAACAGAACCTGCAGACCCCAGTCAGGACAGCCGTCAATTCCATTCATATTGTGTTCTCCGAGCCTCAGCCACCCGAACTACTCAACTACTTTAAGTCATGAAAACGCACACCGTTCCAATCCCATGCGTAGTCAGCAGTGAAGTCCGTTCCTTCGTGCAGTCTTTTAACTGAGGTGCAGGCGCACCGGAAGCAGTCGCTCGTTGCTGTCACGAACGAGTGCTTCCGACAAAAATCTTTACCGTACTAGTCATTCTGGAAGCCTTAAAATCCGTTACAACGAACCCAGTCCATTTTTTATTTTTTCATCTCTTGTCATTCCATTTTTTATTTTATTTTTATCCCCGTGGAGATTGTGGGAATTCCCTAGGAAAGTCACTCAACTGGGAACGTGACGCCTCAAGTGCGCAGTCACTTATCCCGGTGGAATGCATTCCCCTGGATACGGATGTCTTTTATCAACGGAGTTGAAGGAGCCTAGAAAACCCATACGCGACCTCGGGTATATTGACCGATAAGAGAAAGAGCGGATTTATGGGTTGCTCTCATTCGTCAGAATGGGTACGGGGGCGTCCCGAAGATGCAACGACCTCTGAAAGCGTAGCGGGATAGGGCAAAACACAAAAAAAGATGACCCATAAAAACATTTCATCCAGGATCCGTGATATCTGCAGGAGACTTGCGTGTTTGCGTTATGACTTCGTCGAATCAGCCAAGTCGTTTCCGGCCGTTCTCTGATGAAAAAAAAAAAGGTATCCAATAGGGTTAATGTGGTGGGATGGTCTACGGGCGGATTTCTGTTTCGCCCTTCTCGTCTCCTTGTTGGCCTATTCCCGGGTGGAAATAGGCCAAACCAGCCTGGGATCGATAAGGCGCCCCTCAGTTCATTCACCTCGGTGACACAGTAGCCCAGCTTGGGTCTCCCTCTCGCGGCCTCGCGTGCAAGGAATCCTTCCATTCACATTCACCTGCACCCTCTGACGTCAGCTAGCAAACAATAGTGGTGGCGAGTGTTGGAGAGGGAGATCGGTTTGGATAGGAGAGGGAAGGATAGGTGAGGTTGCGTCAATCGCTTCTACGTTTTGCAATAAGTCGCTGACGTCAGGCACTCTAATCCCCAGCAGCGGGGTGAGTGCCCTGGCCCAGAGAAATGAGGACACTACTCCTCGCTCGCTCTCTCTTACCTCCTTCTAATCTTTGGGTCTCCCTCCGATCTCATAGATGGCGCCTCGTTGGCGTCGAGTATCTCTTGTCCACGTGCCACTCTGGGTTGCCCTTCACGCAGTTCACGTATCTCATCGCCTACGGAGATGGGAGAGGAACAGTGTTTCATATCGGGCTTCCCGCACTTCTATCAGGGATATATGAGTGCGAGGACCTCGGAGTTGTTTACGACGGAGTCACCTTGCATCACAAAAGAAGCAATGACTCACCTTTCAATGAGCTTGTTTCATCCTCTGTCGGTTATAGATGATAATATATGTGCTTCCGTTTGACCTCAGAATCTTGGTCATGCGGCACATTGAATCTACCAGGAAAAAACCTGACTCCACGTGTACTCATTCGCGGATCAATAAAGGAACTATAACGGAAGCTATTAGGTGCCTTTGAGATGTGGTCTCCACGAGTGTTTTTTTTTGTGGAAGGTTAAAAAAAAAAGGCAGTCTACTTTTTGCACGCTACTCCGGTTTCAAAGTTTCAAGAGTTTATAGCCTATCGTGTCCGTTGGTAGCTAGAACCGACATTATTATAAAATACAATTTGTTCGGTTTTGAGACGCGGCGGAAGAGCAAGTGCCGATGGACGCAATGGTACGGAATGAGAAAATAAATTCCCTAGAGAGGGAAAATAAGAGCCTTTCCTCCATCTAGGGCAAGGTTTACGGCCTTCCAGATATGCCTTGAATAGCGAGAACGGCTTGGGGTTATAATGAGAGATCCATGTCATCACGGGACGAGGGATTCCAAGGCTCACGAGATATGATTTCGCGGCTCAAAACGGTTATCTTGCCTCGTTGTGGCGTACGGATTACTCAATTTGTGCGGAGGGGAGTAAGTGAGTTGGGTAAGTCGGTGAATCGATGGCTTTTCCCCGAGTTCAACACACCTCAATTGGGTCATGAACTTGGCCGAGTCGCCGTGAGATGGCGTGGGGGAGCCCGGCCGCTCCGCTATTGATTTCGGTGCGAAAGTTTTGTCCTTGGGAGTCGGAGAGTTGAATGCCCGCCATGTAGGTTACGGTTCCCTCTCGAGCTCCCTCGCTGCTAGCCTTTGCCTACATCTACCCCAGTCCCATAGAGGCCTCTGCCTCCTACCCATTGACTCCCTTCGCACATGCGCGTTCACCCCTTCTAATATAACAGGAAATGTTACTTCTCCGAATTCATCATTTACACGAATGCATAGCATATGCTCCGGATATAACGCATATTACTTGTAAGCATGAAATGTGACTTTCCAACAGAATCAGCAGTGGTAGCAGTACCATATACCACGAGGTCATCAAACCCCGACCTCATCCCTGATGTGAGCACGGAGAATGACAAATCCGAAGTTCGAGATTGCAAAGGGTGATACGCGGGGTGACTGACTCACTCCTCGGGAGACGCAAACACAAAGGCTATTCCATGATTACGAGATTGATAAATGCGTATAGCGGCAGGTTTCCGGCATTCCCACAAGCTCTGCCGGTAATGGACAATGAGGTTATTAAACCGACTTGGTGTTGTATAAAGAGCATGGAGGGAGGCAGGCATGCATGCATGCATGCAGCAGCGAAGAAAGTGGTTTCACTAGAGCTGCGCACATTGACCCATCCCTACTGTTCCAGCCCTCCGGCCATATCGGACAGTGAACTTGAGTACAGGGAACTGAGCCGTGCTAACGGAACAGTCCTCTTCCTCTCCTTTTCTCTCCCCTCCCCCCTCATGCACGACTACTTCCTCAAATGAAAGTTACACAGTGTGCTGAACTTACCTGTACTTCCTACTTGGGAAGCATTAACCCTTTAAGAGCTCAAAATCCTGGATCGTTTTTCGTTTTTAGAATCCATGAGAGGCAGATCCATCGGAGGTGAAGCAGGATGACAGTGGTTAGTTGATGGGTGTTATTTGCATTTCATGTAAAATCTAAGAACGGATGAGGAAAGTCGGAGAGATCGTGTCATTGACGCGCCGTCACCATGACCTTGTTATCGAAAACAGTCAACAGCGCCCGGACTCCACAAGGCCACATGTGGGCATGCGCTCGAACCACAGGCCCCATGACAGTAAATATCATGCATGTATAACGCTTTATGATAGTTTCTTGTTACATGGGGGCCATGAAGTGAATTTGGAAGTTGGCCGGGAGTTGAACTTGGCAAGGAACGGCCAATGCACCCTGTTACATTCCCAGAGTTTTGCCAAGTGTAGGTAATTCAGTCAAGGTTCTTCGCCGGGCCCGGTTGCACTGGATCCGGGATGTGAGAGGCGAGACACTCGTATGCGCAGAACGGGAGGGAGGAGTCGAGTCCATGCAACCGGGCTAACGAGGGCAGTGAACCTCCGATGCGCGCAGCGCCCTCGTTGCTAAGATCCAGCCTTATGTACAGCTGACGGAAGGGCGAAACTCGCAGAACGCGTGTCTCAGCCGAGACTACCCTTGAATTTCTGGTTCCAAGTTCAACTTGGTGCCCGGCACAAGCGGCTCCCACTTTCACTCTCACTGGAGTCGGGAAGGCTTCGCTGCAGTTGCTTTGTTGTGTTGTGAGCTCTGTGACATGACATGCTTCACCTACCCATCTCTCGAGTGTTATAAGTACTGAGTAAGCCCGTACGTATCACGATGATCATCACGGAAAAGGATCTCTTGCTTTTGCAATCCTTGCCATCGTCCTCGACAACTTCCAGTTCAATCTCTCATGCGCCTGTATCGAAGAGCCCAAACATTGAGAAATGTGATTCTCAACTTGACATCGGTGAGATCAGATAGCTTGCTCTGTACCTCTGTTTCACCTTTTTTAAAAACACTTTTTCTTTCCTTTTACGTAGCAAAATACATTTGTTTTCCCTTTTTTTTCAAAACAAAACGATCTTCGTATCTAACCCGTGAGGGTTCATTTTCAGTTCCTTGGTATTCGGAAATCGTTTGCCGGTCTTTGCATGGACCTTGGAATCGAAATCCGAGGGCCTGGAGATCGGAATGATGTGGAGTGTAAAATAAACAATTCCGCAGCTGGTTTTATTGCGAATGACGCTCATCGTTTCCATCTCACGTTCTTGTCGGATTAGATCCGCATATGGAATAAGTTGATCCTGTTGTCAGGGTCATAGCGTAAAATTTCTCGTGACGCAACAAAGAGAAACCTACAATGTTCGTGGAAGTCAGCTTCCGGTGTAAGTTCTGGCGGTGTTGCAGTGTCGTCAATGCAGACTTCCCATCCATAATCAAGTAAAGAGAAAAAATACACGCCCTCTACCTGTTACAGATTGCATAGGCTCTGGATAGTTTCCAAACGTCGCATACACGTGCGTGCGGCCAAGAATGAAAGTGTTCCCAGGACCTGGATAATTTTTTTGCTAATGAATGCATCAATTTCTTCTGTTTCCTTGATCAGTAAATAGCAGACCATGGTGCGCCCATCTTCCCTTTATTGTTATTATTTTCTTCCTCCAACGTGCTATTACATACCGTGCGGAGTGAAGTTGGAGAAAATGAGTTTGCATGGTAAACGAACAGGATAGGTTGTGAATTATGTGAATTCATCATTCTGGAGAGAAATGAAAAGAATGGAGGAGAAAAACTGACTGGGACGAACAATGAAGGGAAAAGTGAGGATTTTGTCAGTTCATAGACCCCAGGGTCGGTGCAGTGGAAAATTCCCGGCCATGGGTTAGGCCTACTTCGCCGAGTGGTGTCAGTGCCCTCTTTTTTTGGTTTGCCTCCTCGACTCTCAGCTGGGACTGGATGGTAATATTGAGGTCATCGGCCTCTCCATGCTGAGAGAGAACTCCCTCCCTCTTCTCACTCTCCTCTCTCTTTCTCTCTCCCTCTCCGTCGTTTTCCCGGTTTCTCTACCCTTTCCTATTTTTATGAGCATGCATATACGAGCAATTAGTGGAGCATATAATTTTCTGTCACATCACGAATCTTTACAGTTGGACAATGTTATTCACCTTTCAATCTGCCTTCATAATTGTATCTTGGTACATGTTTGTCCACTAGCCTTACTCGAGGCGTCATTATATGGAAGCAACAGGGAGCAACGGCCTCATGAATCGTCCCGAGTAATAATGGCTAAATTGTATTGCTTTAAATTGTTCTATCCCTATTTTCATGTGGAATCACGTGGGGTAGGGGGGAATTTGAAAGGGCGTGGCTCATTAGGAAGGGGACTCAGGGGAAAGAGTGAAACGAGTTTAGTGGGAGTGTGGCGCACCGTAAATGAGGGCGGAGGGAAGAGGAACTCACTCCTATTTAAAGGAATTTTCCGGCTCTCGCTTTGCTTCACGAGAGAAGTGCGAGAGGGGGTTCACTGACCCCGATACGTTTTCCTGGTCCACGGCCTGTGCCTCCTCTGTACAGGTCTTCATTTCACGGCTCCTTGGCCCCCAAACTCTTCATGTCTCTTCACTTTCCCATTAGATTCACGGTATGACATAGAAGGAAGTAATCGCTGAATGCCTCAGATCACTGCCTCCTCATCCAAGCGGAATGGATTCCATTTCCGTGTTCTGTATGGTAGGGTCATATCGTAACGAATGCTCATGTCCGCCCCTCAGGAACGTATTTCCTCGCTGTTCCAATCCAGAAGCATGCAGTAATTTACGATGCCATGAAAGAGCTGTATGTATCCATGACAAATTCATGCTGTTGCCATGAGAGTTCACGATAGATCGGCGAAATCGTGTGACACATATTCGCACAACATTTTATGTGCTAGGATGTTGACTCTAACTGCACTGACCTGACATGCTGTGTAATGAAAGCCCTTTCCCCTTTATTCTTTATTTGCAGAGTTCGATGGCACGACGGTGCTGTGCAGAGTTTGTGGAGACAAAGCTTCAGGATTCCACTATGGAGTTCATTCCTGCGAAGGTTGCAAGGTGAGCGAACCTGAGCCCGAGTGTGTCTGCGCGAGTGTGTATGTGCAGAGTCGGTCATTGGCCTTCCGCTTGTCCCGTGCGGAATGCCGAAGGGGAGGGCTCCCTCCTCCTCCCGAGTAGCCTATTTCCAAGAATCTGGAAGAGGCAGAGAGCCCTTGTGACCCATTTTTTAGGGAGATAGAAAGAGGAGACTCTTCCGCACCCAGAAGGAGTGCAGCGCATGGAGAGAGCGCTAGGAAAGGTGAACGGACTCCCATGACCTCCGAGGTGCAACGAACGAGCAAGATGCGCTTACGCCATGGCACTCGTTCTGCGCCATTGCATACTCTGTCAAGTCAAATCTGTAGGAAAGTTAGGACCGAGACGAAGGACTGAAAGGGTTTATCCTCCCAACCCTGTTCCTCTTTCAGTCCCTTTTACTCGGAGAGGGTTTTGCAAGGATGATGCAACGTGTTCCAGCGCTGTTATTCGTAGGCTGGGATTGCCTCATCGTCTCTTGACCCACTTGAGGCCGAAGTATTTCACTTTCCCTCTCTCCTGAACTGGCCGGCCGGGTCGCCTGCCATGCGCTTTCGGCACTGCAGTTCAACAACCTGAAAGTAGACCACGTTGCGAGAGCTACGTAACGAGACCCCCTTTCCACTCCTTTCCTGTTTTGACCACTAGGCTAGGAAGCAACGACCGGGCCAGGCCTCACATGCCTCCGAGCTCCCCTGGTATTGTGCAAGAACCCCTTTGAAGAGCCTTACTTTATGGGAATACGTATGATGGTCCTGTCGCAACAGAGACCGTATAGGCTGATGCATTGGGTGGTGGTCAGAAACAATGATGCGCTTTCTCTGATAGTTGAGGACGAGAAGAGACAACCTGTCCGTTCCACAGTGCATGCATTCGCATTACAATTAAACCCAAAACACCAATCGGATAGTCGTTATCAGTGGTCAAGAATGGTCTCTTTGGCATGCAAAAATTCAGTTGGTATAAATTCATCATGTTCGTCACGTCTCGTATTCTCACACAAATGAGTACACCCTAAAATGGCTTTATCTTCAGGATTATGGGGTAATTATGGGTTTATTATCATATAACAGATGTCATACATGCGTATGGGTCACGCAGATGTATCTGAACGTTTCACGAATAAGCAAGCTATAGGTTGTTCGTTCAGTGAAGAATATTACTTCTCAGTGCATTCGTGCTATGTATGGCTAGACTCCATCATCGTAACAATTTTAATTACTTTTCTTCTAGGGATTCTTTCGAAGAAGCATCCAGCAAAAGATCCAGTATCGTCCATGCACGAAGAACCAACAGTGTTCCATCCTGAGAATCAATCGGAATCGATGCCAATATTGTCGGCTGAAGAAGTGCATCGCAGTGGGAATGAGCCGAGACGGTGAGGAAGTTTCCAGTTCTTTCTTCGCTCTGTCTCCGGTCGTTGAACTCACGAGCCACGACGAGAGAAAATTCCCCGAAATCTTGAGTCAGGATTACTACAATGGAAACCGTAGACCCGTAGGCGGAAGAGGGGAAGTAGGGCAGAAGTGGAAAGCGTAGCCAGTCTTCTCGAAAAGGTCAAACCAGTCAGTGTTTGGAACCGAGGAACGGGGGGTGAAGATGACGTATGCCCCATATATGAGGGCTCATTACGTCATGGAGATTGTTGAGTAGTTTCGTGGAAGAGAGAGGAGTGAGAAGATAGAGAGAGAGGAGAGAGAGAGCGCTCCACGCCGAGTTCAAGTCAGAAGGCAGAACGCACGCGTAGTACCGCTCTCTTGTCCTTCCTATCTCACTTCGCTTCCAAGTCTCTCGTCGCAAGATTCTAATACAGTGGGTGAGACTGCGTAGCACGGGCAAAAGGGTTCAGGGATCACGTTCAAGGACTGGCGCGTGTGCAGTGTGCTGGCTAGGACCATATAGTGCTTTGTGTAATGGGAGAAGGAATAATGGACACCTTGGAGGAGCATCCCATTCTTAAAGGGATCTTGTCGAGTGGTCAAAGGCCCTCTCATCATTCGAACTCGAGCTCTCGTGAGTATCATCGACCGGACCGTGCCCTTGCGAGGAGGTTTGGAGGAGTCCAGTGCAGTGGAGATGACCGAAGTCTTGAACGATCGCTTTTTACAGCCGTGAGGTTCGGACGCGTTCCGAAGCGTGAGAAAGCGAAAATCCTGGCGGCAATGCAGTCCGTCGCTTCTCGGTCTCAAGAACGAGCCTTGGAGGCCGATCTTCAGAACGAAGATCATCTCATCACCACCATTATTCAAGTGAGTATTTCATGACGCTGTTCACCCTAAAAGCTGGAATTTCGAGGTAAATGGACAGAGTTCATAAAGCGTTTGTTGGCGCAGGCTCATGAGGAAACGTGCGACTTCAGTCGCGAGAAGGTGGCGCTTCTCATCCAGAAGGCCAAAGAATCGTCTGCTTACGTCGCATCTCCATCTGCTTTGGTAAGAGCAAAGAAGCGTCGCAGTGACCTCAAGGACTCAACCCTTTATGGAATGGAAATGAGAAACCCGTGTTGCTCGTTCGCAGGCTTGCCCGCTGAATCCGGCCACTGTGACGAACCCGGCCATGGTGGATGGTTCGGGGCCAGGGCCAGGCGATCACATGCAGTTGAAGGACTTTTCGGCCCGTTTCTCCCCTGCCATTCGAGGGGTCGTGGAATTTGCCAAAAAGATCCCCGGCTTTGCTCGTCTCAACACGGACGATCAGGTCACTCTTCTCAAGGCCGGCGTTTTCGAAGTCCTTTTGGTCCGCCTTGCCTGCATGTTCGATTCCCAGGTAAGATTCCCGAAACCGGCTTGAGGATACAAGGAAGTCTCCTTGCGACTTCCGGTCTTTTCAAAAATAAGGCGAAGCATGTTCTATAGTCTTTTTTTCTATTCAAACCCTGCAGAGATGCACGTTGGTGAGCCTGAACGGTCACGTGCTGAATAAGGATTCTATCCCGACCGGAGCCAATGCCCGATTCCTTCTGGATTCCATGTTTGATTTTGCTGAAAGACTGAACTCGATGCATCTGAACGATGCAGAGCTTGCCCTATTCTGCGCTGTGGTTCTCATTACTCCTGGTAAGTCTACCTTTCGAGATCTGTTTTTCACTTCATTCCCGAAAAGGCATGAAGGACTCAATTTAATGCTTGTCGTGTTTTCCTCCAGATCGACCCGGTCTCCGAAACGGGGATTTGATCGAAAAGATGAGCAGGAAATTGATCGGGGCCCTGCATACTGTGTGTAACCAGAGCGGTCACGATTCCACGATGGTCTCGCAGGAATTGCTGAAGAAGATTCCCGATTTGCGAACCCTGAATACGCTTCACTCGGAGAAGCTGCTGGCACTGAAGATGACGGAACAAGAGCAAGTGAAAGAGGAAATGATGAAGCCGTGGGGAAACCGGGGTGAAGACTCTCATCCCCATTCCCCTCATTCTTTCGACGAGGGTGTCAAGAGTCCTCTGGGATCGTTGAGCAGCAACGAATCCGTCTGCTCGGGGGAACTGATCGTGCCGACGAATCGAGGCTTTTGCGAGACGGTCTCCTGTGACGATCAGGCGTCTCACTCCCCGTATCGAAGCAGAAAGCTGGATTCCCCCACTGATTCCGGCATCGAATCCGGGTGTGAAAAAGGGAAATTGAGTCCCTTGCATCCGGCGTCGGTGTGCAGCAGCCCTCGTAGTCTCCGTGGAGGGGACAGGGAAGAAGCGGACGGAATCGGAATGGAAGACATGCCGATGCTGAAGAGAGCTCTCCAGGCCCCGCCGCTCATCAACACCAATCTTCTCATGGACGAAGCGTATCGTCCCCACAAGAAATTCAGGGCTCTTCGTCGGGAGGCAGGAGGCGACGGGGAAGCGACCCCCAGCCCCTCACCCCTTCAGATGGCTTTGTCCTCGTCTCACTCTACCCTGGCACGCTCCTTGATGGAGGGACCAAAGCTGAGTGCCGAACAGTTGAAGCAAAGTGATTATTTGACCAATTTGATCATGAGAGGAGGAGGGGAAGGGGGACATGGTGGGGGTGTCCCGTGGCTCACCCTCAGCTCGGCAACAGTTGTGACCCCAGCGACGAAGCATACTGTGATGACCCCGGCCTGTTCGAGCCCACCCCGCCCCCCTACCCCACCGTACCCACCTCGAATGTTTTACGACAGCAACAGCAACAGCAACCCTGCTGCTGCTGCCACGATCACGATGAACACCACCGTGACGACGACGGCGAACACTGGGCCCCCTTCCCCGGCCGTTTGTCAGCGCAATATCCTGGAACTCCAGGTGGACATAGCTGATTCCCAGCCGTTGAACCTGTCAAAGAAGACACCACCCCCCTCTGTATCCCTTCAAGTATGATTCCGTCCCCTCTCCTCCCTTCCCTTCTCTACCCTACCCCAGTTCCCTCGACTTGATCAATATTTGTGATGATTATCAGTTTTTTTGTCTATAATATCATATGTGTTAGGTAGGTGGGCGAGTGAGGCAGCCGATTGAGATGTAAGACAGGGAAATGATTTTATTTTTTTTGCAGAGTACAAAGCAAGTGAGACGAGAGAGAGAGTTTGAATCAGATGATTCCTTTAAAGAGGTTCGCGCTGTACAGTTCTGACGGACAACATCCCACACGCTGTAGGAATGTACAAAAGATGTTCGAGCATTCGTCATTCACCTCTCTCTCTCTGTGTGTCTCTGTCCCTTATTATATTCAGAATTCATTATTCCCCCTCCCCTGTTCTCTTCCACACTTTTCTGTTGCCCCCCTTGGCTTCGGTGGTGCTTATGGCCAGTAAGTGTTTTTTTTTTTTAAGATGATCTTGATGATGAATATTTATTTTTCTTGCCTGCGTCAAGCTTATTCCGTCGTCGTCGTCGTCTTTAGCGCATGACAATTGTTTTCTTCTTTCCACGAAGATGCGTTTCCGCTCCGGACATAGTAGATCTCCTCTAAGATGCCAGACGCACGATGCTCTCTTGTTTTCTTCTCTTTGTGTGTGTACGCTTACTTCCAAGGAGAGGATGTATTATAATTCTGGAAATACGCTTAAAAAAAAAACAGCGTGGAAAAAGTGTGATGTGTGCTACATTGTCCGTGGAGGTGGAATAAAGTGATTTGAAACGGGGAAACACTGTATTTCTCTTACCCACAACAGGTTGCGGCATTCAACTGCAGGCACGGGTGGGAACCGGGGAGATAAGCCGGTGAAGGTTGAGGACGAGGAATTTTTTTTTTTTCTTTTCAAGGGTTTGACCTTGGGGTGACTGGTGACACACTCCCGTCCTCCGCCTGAGTCACATCAGTTAGATGCGATCAGCAAATCGGGAGACCCATTCCGTTTACTTACCGGACCGATGGTTAATTACGTCGAGAGCCTCATCGTCGCAGGTGGAAGATTTGATCACAGGAGATGATCGTATTTCTCCGGTGACCTTGGGAGAAGACACGGATGTGACTAGCTGGAAAGGTGAAACGAATTACGGGATGAGATTCTCTTCGGTCCTACATGGTTCATGAAGAATTGCTGCTATCCAGTACTCCCATGTCGTGCCTACGTTGCGAAACACTCCCAGGCAGGGAGTATTTCCTTGTTTTAATCACAACATTATGACAGGAAATGAAAGAAAGGGGGGGGGGGGGAAGGCTTTGTCAGAAGGGAACATGTTATGGACGCACTATGTATGTGCTCGATAAAACGTAAAACCCTGTTCGATGCTCGCATTAGCGGTCCACCGACCGATACCGACGAGCCAGGTTCCGGCATTTATCGATTTCATGGGGCTGAAAAGGGACGGATGAAACAAGATCGCTCTTGTTCCGTTCCTCAACGAAGTGCCCCTTTGTGCGTTGGACTCGGAACGTGCAATGCATGGGAGGGGATGAGGCTCGTCGACAGGGAAGGTCATTGTTGGAACCACGTCTGGGGAACTGTGTGAAGAGAAACCGTCTTCTTCGGATTTGGGTTCGATGAACTGAGCAAGGCCGACAGCCATCTTCTTTCTTCCTTTTTTTTTTTTCTCCAAAGGTTCATATAATGAAATCTAATGGACGGTCCCGGCGAGTACAGCGTGCTCTCCTTTCCCGATGAAGAGAATGGCAAAAAGAGAAACGGGAAAACCGCCTCTGCACGCATCCGCATGCGGATGCCCCGGCTTGGACGTTTCAAGGTGACTAGGGCATTCACACCTGGAAGTCATTCCATCTCGTCATTCCTTCTCGCCTCTCTCTCTCTCCCTCGTTCGACCCGTTTCTCGGAAAGGGAGATGTTGATGCGACGCGAAAGAGGGGAAGCGTTTGTACGTTCCGGCCGAAAAATCTCCAGCCTGGCTCGACTCAGTCGCGGGGGAAGGGAAGAAAAAGAAGCGACATTCAAATGACCTTTTCATGGACGTTTATACACGTCATTTCCCTCGTCTGAGAGAGGGGTGAGAGAGAACGGAGACGACGGAAAAGAAGTTTCTTTGTTTTCGACGCTGTCACGGATGGAGTTGCGTCCATGGAAATGATAGCGACCTGGAGATCGAGACGAGAGAGAGAGAGAGAGAGAGAGAAAACGGTGGAGCATGGTACAGGCCTGGTTGCAGAGAATCTCTGGCATACTGAACGCATATTCTACGCCTGTGCTGTATAGTCCAGTGTGCCATGCCAGGGATGGGAGGGAGAGAGAGAGAGACCCCGACTGGGGTTCAAGGTCGAGTTCACCGACCGAAATCAATACTGTTACAACACCCAGAGAAAGAGCCTTTCTCTCCTCCCACCATCCCGAGAGACCATTACATTTGGCAAACATCCTCCTTCGGCTTCTCCCCTATTTTCCCGCTCGCCTACCGATCAAATCATCCAGGGCTGTTCCAATAAATGCTTTTTTTTTCATTGCTCGGCGGAGGGGTTCCCGCGCTATATTTAGAAGGGCGGAGAAACGACTTCCTGACCCCCCACGCCGGACCGTGCGGCGTGAGCCCCAAAATAAACCCATCAGGTTCGAGGTCAAAGGCCTTTCCACTTGACGTCACTGATCCTTTTTCAATGCGATACGCACATATGCGATTCCGAGAATAACCGTAACTCGAGATGTCTGGTCAGCATGGCGACCCCCACGAAGAAGTATTGTTTATCCACGCTCACGTCTCTCCGAGATTCTGCTCCATTACCCCAATATATAGACGCGCATCCCGGCGCCGCACGTCCCGGGCATTCAGTTTCTCGCATACATGAATGCCGATTCTTCTGCGCGAGAAAGAACTTTATTTCCCACCCCTCGCTTCCCTCCGCAGGGAAAAAGGATCCGTACGTGAATAAGCGCGTGGGGGGAGCAGGCTGACAGCCACGAGGAGACAGGGGACACAGGGGACGCAGAGACTGGGTTTATCTTCGCTTCGGGGCCTCCGTAGAATGACCTTGAAACACTTCTCGTCCCGTCCCGTCCCCTCCCCCCTCCTCCCTCCTTCCTTCTCCCTGCTCCCTCCTCCTCCCCTGCACTCCCTTCCATTTACGCATTGAAGGTCGGAGGTTTTTTAGAATTCCTCAGTGATTCATGCCCATGCGGTGTGTTTACCCTTCTGGTCGTATCTCGCCCCCTTCTTTCTCTCTACCTGGGAATCTCTAATGAATCTGGGTCACGGGTGACACATCGTGCGGTTCGGCGTACGATTTTTCACTCATCCTTCGGCCTCTTCACCTGGTTGCATCGTCGAAGTCGTGAGGCACTGGTTGCTCGCTTCCGGGAAATATTTCCATTCCACGGTCGCATTCATCGCTTTTCCCGTTTCGGGATCATCCTCGACGATTGCCACGTAACCAACTGTCAGGTGCGCAACTGGCAGATCCCACTCAGCATTCGCCCGATGGCAAACGCACACATGAGCAATATCTAGACTCCATGAGGACGATGGAAGCGGTTAATAATCTCCATGCCGTTCTGCAGTAACAACAAGTCTGTAATTGGCCAGTATAGGCAAGGACGCCTCCGTCCATGTCATCGACCGCAGGTTTCTTCACCTTTCCTCCCCCCCCCCCTTTTTTTTTCTTTCTTTCGTTCCATTGTGAGGCGAGTATCGAAATGGCTTGTACACGACCTCCGCTGTGTAATTCTACTACGGATGGTAATTTTTGGCCCGGTTTCAAATTGGCTAACTTTTCTTTCTCAGTCTTCCGGACAGAGGCTTTCATAGACGACGCGTTGGTAAGCAGATTTCTCTCTTTTTTTTTCGGCACGTGGGGGGAAGAACAGTTCATATTTCAGCAATGACGAGTTAAAAATAAGCATGACTTGCACACAGATGCATTCGGCGCACTCCGCGAACAAACACCTCAAGGTCTTCTTTCCCCTCGCAGATTCCCGGGGGGATGAGCAGAAAGCATTACGATGTGGATTATGCGAATTCCGAAGCCAAGGCTTCACGAAGAGTGTCTTATCACCGAGAAGTCGAATTCGGGGGGGAAGCAGTGGTAGAATGAGTAAGCGATCTTGCACGCTGCTGCTGTTGATCCAACGAACAGTTTAAAACTATGATTACCTGTAAAACTTCCGATAATTGGGGTTTATTTACGCGATTGTACAATAAGAACTAAATGTGTTTGCCTGGGTGTGGCAGTGCTCCGGGAACTGCCTGTTCAAAAATTTCGCTCGGCAAGTATGCTCTGCACGAATTCCTGGAGGCCTGTAAATACCTGCAGCGTAAAAAGGAAAAAAATAAAAATAAAGGAGACAGGAGGGGTTAAGGGGGGTCTATCTGATCTCTCTGTGTGGCCTGCGACTAAGCCTCACTCCCCGTGCCTGAGATGAGGCTTGTCAACTGTCAAATGCGTAAAATGATTAATTCTTCGCTTCCCTTCACACCTCCCATTGACATGTCTGCTCCTTCATCGCGACCTACTATGTTGAACCAGTTACTCGTGGAAAACGCGGGGACACGCGAATGCATTTGCGCCGTTGTTGTGTCAGAGGTCAGAGAGTGCGCGAATTTCCTCTTGAATGCAGACGTATGAGCGCGGATAAACAAAAATTAATGGGGGAAAAAATGATTATGGAAAGCGCCAGATTTTCTGGGGTGAATGAAACTTGGGGGTGGGGAGAGGGGACTTTTCGCCTTTAAAAATATTTTTGATGCGAGCCTCAACAATCTCTGCTGATCAAGACCACTCTGGCAGCACTCTACCCAACATCCAATGAACAAAACTTCTCTGAACCTTAATGGTCATTTCTTTACATGACGTTCTACCGCACTTACGATACGAATTGCAATGTGCCTGAAGCTCTAACATTGGAATCTGAAACCACATGGTTCTCTGAACTGTACCTAATTACTGAAGCAAATGTACAACAGAGTTAAAGGGTAAGAGAAAATAGCAGACTTTTCTGGTCATTGTAAAGAATTGTCATTCAGTTCACGAGACGCCTAGCATGGAACTTCGAAGGAAATCTATTAGTCCTCCCCGCCCCCCCTTTTTAAATTTAAATTTCATCAGCTAGTCTCTCACAATTTAAATAGAAATGAGATTCTTCAAGCAATCGCTCGGATGTTTGTGAGCATTCGAGGGACTACAACTGCGTGAAGTTGGACAACTTTACATTTTTATAACTCAACATCATGGTAAAATCCATGGCTCCATGGCTTTCGAAAAACTTCATAGTGGAACTCGTAAGCCCAAAAACTCGTAGAGAAACACAATGGAATGGATGGTTATTCTTCCTTCACCCCAGCTACCAACCTCGCAGTCTCCTGGAATTCCATTATCCTTTCTTCATATTCCCCATTATTTCGCCTGTAACTCTATTGCAGAACACAATGGAAGCTCGTTACTGGAAGGGGCTTTTGCCCAGCTCCTTCTTTTAATATTCTTTTTAGATCCAAGGTGTATATGTAATTTGGGCAGCTATTCATTGACATATCCATTTAGTTCCAAAGACAAGGGGGTGGTCATAGGTATGGAAACAATGTATGGTGGAAGCGGTGGGGCGGTTGCTGAACGAATGCGCATGCCACAACTTCATCCGCTGGTCGTGATACGTATTTAGCAGGAAAAAGTGGGGGGAAAGTTACCCGTTGCCCCCATACCCGGAAAAAAAAAGGGGGGGGGGGGAGGAGAGGATGAAATTTACCCCATCCTACGCACTCTAGTATGGCTTGACTTTTCCTCGTTGTACGGGAAGGTACCTGTTGATTTCGAGCCCTCATGCCAATTGGTTCTTTTTAGACACTTGTCAGTCTTTCACTTTCACTAAATCATATAGCTCCTCCAAACCACTCATATCGTGGGGAATATCTCTAGGGAAGGAGAATTCATACAGTGATGAGTGCTCTATTGCCCTTAGTTTACCACTAAAGGTGCATGCAGTGACTCAACTAAGCCCGAGTTTTATGGGAGGTTCGCCCGCGCCGCTCTCCGAAGAGATTCTAGGGCTAAGGAGAGGAGGGGTTTCTGATCGAAGGAGCAAAGGAGAGAGTACTTAGACCCTCTCATGGCTATCGTTGACAGACCTTTGGGGCTTAAAACCTCCAGGTCGCACCACAGCACTCCCATAATGTACCTGTTAATCTTACTAAATTAATCTGATCTCCAGAAGAAAATATTCTGTCTTTAATTCTTTAGCATTCCTGACAGCATCTCACAATAACACATGTACCCAAGAATGGAATAAATTCCAAAATCGGAGTTCCATTCAAAAACTGATCAAGCATCCAACGCAACCCAATGGTAGTGAATAACTTCCCCAAACGTAACTGCCTCTCAGCAATAAATAATGCACTCACAAATATTAACACTGCTATGTCATAAGAATGCATAGAAATAAAAAAAAAATGCATTGCCTCATTGCAGAAAAACACAGGTTCTCATTTCTCCATGGTGGAACATGACAGGAGAAGAAAAAAAAAATTGAGTACCAAGGGAACCTTCAAATATCAGTCACTGGAGAATTGGGAAGCACCAAGCCCCTCCATCCTAAGATAAAACTCATCAACTTGAGTTTCTTTTGCTTTTGAGTGCCTGTGCCTCAAAGACTTCACCATTGTGGTTCCTTGAACCGAAGATAATTCAAAATAGAAGTAATTCATAAAACATCTGGAGCTGTTCAATTCAATACTTGACAATGTGAGACACTGCCATACAAATTTGCAATTTTAAGATCAGATATGCACACCAAAAGAGAGAAAGTATAACTCACAATGAAGAGAGACATGAAGGAAGAGTGAATTAAAGACTATAAAAATCAGGGAGGGATGAACAAAAAAAAATAAAGGCCTTCTAAACAAGGACCACATCAATCATACTTCTCAAGGCACAATACCTCAAGAGGCCCATGCTTTCTGTCTGAGACTCTGAGTATTGTTAACAATCTCATAACCACAATCAAGAATCTGGAATGCTTTCTGCCTTCAAAAGTCAAGGATCACAAAATCCTCCCAAACCTCACTATGACAGTGTAACTTTTAACCACCAGCAACACCAGTTCTCTCTTGACTTGTCCTTCCTGGTGAGCATCTCCAACTTGAAGGAAAATATCATTCAATCAGCAGCCCCTGATGTGCGTTTATCTCGTCGTTGTCGAGCTCCAGACTGTCGAGGACTGGGTGATCTTGAGGAATTTCCTGTAGGAGAGAATTTCTAAAAATGTATTCTGATGCCATTTGCAAGAGTAGTCAAGCAAGATAACTACCCTTTGAGTAATGTACTCCCTATGGAGTTCAAATCTCATAAATCGTAATACACAGGATTTTTATAAAGTCCAGGAGGGGTTTTAAAATTCAATAACTTTTCAACTATTCCAAGTAGCACAAAATGGTCAATACCATAAGAATGTTTGACTCTCAATGGTTTTTCATCAATCACAATAGCACCTCACACTTCAACATATCCTCAATCCTGGGAAATGCAGCATTCGATTCCATTCAGCAAGAATTGGAAAATATTCTCACATTTGCAGTGTGATTTGATGCACCACAGTTTTAACCCTTTGAGGAGTGGGTTTTTTTTAACATCCAGAAGATCACCCATAGAGAATACATGGAGGGCAGAAGGATGTCAGCCCATATATATGCTGGCATACTCGTCAAAGGGTTAATATGTGTTTTCTGTTCTGCCAAATCTTGAAGACATGTGGCATAAATGATGGTCTTGACATGACCCCATAAAAAAAAGTATAAGTGGGACAATTCAGGCCATGCAAGTGCACCTCCACTCCCAATCCATTTTCCTGAGAATGTTCCATTCAAAAACTTCCTGACATCCTGAGAAGTGGCAGTTTGGCTAACTGCAGCACACAGTTTACTTTTTATTTAGTCACATCCATTTTGACCTATCTGTAGGGGGAAAAAACTGCAGAGGTAAACAAATTTGACAATTAAGCTTTATAATGGCATTGACTACTTAGGTCTAACTGGAAGAGTTAAAAAGTTATTGATGAAAAAAACCACTCCCAGACTCCATAACAACCATATATAAACATTCTCATCTCTAGATATGTGATCAAAAGTAACATCAATGCTGGTTTAAGCTGTTAAGGAGTAAAAAAGATCTAGCACAACTCATTTCACGTCAAACACAATATTCCTGGCAATCAATGTAAATCATAACATCAGTAGAAAACAGTTTCCTTCTTTTAAGATGAAGCGATACATTCCAACAGTGTTCCAATTGTCACTTTCACTGTTCATTAGCAGCTGTGGAGCACACAGAGTAATGTAAGACGGGGAAAATCAGATGTTGGATTAACATAATGAGAAAGCTCATGACCAACAAAGTGAAAATGTAGTTGTAAATTTTCATAGACTTAGTTCAAGGCAATGAGTTGGCAACCCAAGAGGGTTTCTGAAAAATCAAGTTGTTTAAATAAAAAACAGGATGAAAACAATCCAATGAGAAGCAACTCTTCATCAGTCTTGACTCAAGCAATTATCTAGATCATGCTTTCACTTAGAAAATCTCCAAGTGTGCCTTCCAATTTTAGGAATTCCAAGAAGTGTTGTGACTACTGAAGACAAACAGTGATGTACCACAATGCAATCTGTCATCAGCTTGATGATTGCTGCAGAGGGTTAAAAGGTCTTCAACTTCTAGGATCATCATGAGCTGAGTATTAGTCATATTAGTAGCAACTTTCTCATTCCAAAACACTCCTGTTTAGGCATTCACTCTATAGACCTCTGAAATCAACAGAGAACCATTAAAGTCTTCTCGCCTTCTACCATCACTCCCAGATTCATGTTTTCATTTCACAATGTAACATGACACATGGTTAAAGCAGAAGAATAAGTACAGCCCTACTCCTTCATAAAAGGGGAAAAACAAGATTTCCTGTAAAACACAAGAAAAAGGAGAAAACCATGTGCAGACAACAAAAGAATTGTCTCTTCTTTTCTTCCTGCTCCCTCTCCCTCCAACACAAAGGGGGAACATAATGAGTTGAAGTGCATGAGGAGAACCAAATTGCAAGCATACATTTTTGAAATCAGCACAACTTGGGATGCTCATCAGGCTATTCCATCACCAAATAACAAGGGTTTCCAATTCCTTATGCATGTCTATGAAAATGAATACAACTGCACCTAAAATGTCAGCCTTAACTCTGATGCTTGATGGAAAAACTGACAAAGAACTGACTTTTCCTCCATTAATAAATTAATTCCAACAATTGCCTAATTGAAAATTGATCCAGCCAATGCACGAACAGGGTATTTGTATGTAAACATCACCATGTGAGATTAAGCTACTTGTTTGGGTGAATGTCACAAGGATCATATATAGATTTCAGGATATTCATAAGCACACCATAAAGTCAAAAGGAAGCATACCATTAAGCCTGATTAGTTGTCACAAGGTATTAGAATGAACTTGGACAAGCAATCTCAAGATGTACTGCAAGTGTTTGCAGTTGAGCATCAGGAATGGAACCACCTGAGTGCAATAAACACTCCAGGAAGATTATAGATTTAGTTCTGTAGTGGACATAGTACATGGGACAAAGGGATATTTTTTAGGGTCATGTTTCCTGGTATGTCCTTGCCTGGAACTATGACTTATATTTTAAACCAATGGGTTAATTTCTAGCAATCAGCAAGGGCATGAACCTTGTTCTGCCATTAATAGCCAAGCCTGCCTCATGTCAAGGCAAAAACACTTGATGCTGTTGTCTGATTTTGCATGTATTAATCAACCACATGAATTGTGTGGCACTTGCCAAGATTGCAAACATACAGATCAATGTTCCCTCTAGTAGATTCAAATATAAACATGCTATATAAATAGAAGACTCAGCAAAACCGTTCCCAGCTGGGGAAATGGTATAACAAATAAAACATTTAGTCATCCTTACGCATTTCCTGCTGCAGAGTTTCAGGTGGGAGCCAGTCATAGTCAACATCATCATGCTTGGTGCCTGCCTCAGGTGAGGAAGAACTATTCTTGCCTCGGGGTCCTCTTCTCTTCCCTAGCGAGGCCAATGCCTGTTGTCCAAGTACAAGCAGTAAAACAATACCAGCTGCAAGGAAGACATATAGGAAGAATGTCTCCCCATCCAGACCCTCATCTATCTCCACAATGGGAACAGTCTTGTTGAAAACTGATTCCATAAATGAATTTCCATCCTGGAAAGAGAGGAAGCACATTTCATAATGCAAACCATTCATAGTTAACTAAAAAAGGAAAAAGCACCAGTATGTTGAGAACTGTAATGTTGAAAGCATTTCACACTGCAGAGAATAACAGGGTAGGTTTTTCATTTGTGTTTGATGCTTGTTCAAATGACTTTGATACCTATGTGTGGGCTTCCCCATGCATTGGTGCTGTGGTCAACAGAAAGGTACCCAACTCAAATGAATAATCTTCATAATGCATACCAGATCTCGATAGAGGAGGTTGATAGTAAGTCCAAACTGTCGTGATCCAAATGCTTCTGCAGGAATAAACTGATAGAGGAGAGTGGCCTCCTGATTCGGTTTCACAACATCATCATATGGCCATGCTGAGAAATTGTGAATGTGAAAACTGTAGTCCATTGGATACCGGAAGGATGCATCCAAGGTCTCCAATACAAAATCCTTGTCAGCTTTGTTGACAAACCCCACCAGGAACTCCACCAATTTCCCTGCAGGTAGTTCTGCAAGTCCAAGACATACCCATATCAATCTAGTCCCAAGACAAGATACATGCACCAAGGGCTGCTGTGATGTTAAGTCACAGACCAGATCCCAAAGCACCCTACAATAAGTTCTCTCTGTTTCAACTTCTCCTCACCAACATTATCAGAAGACTTCAAAGAGGGCTTGACAAAAAGAATTGTTGTCTCTGCATCAGGTGAAGGTTTCAATGTCTCTTCTACAGTTTCTTCCTCTTCAACTTCAGCCACTGGTGCTCCTTCTTCTTCAACTATCTCATCCTCCTCACAATCTAAAATGTCAACAAGAGTAAAAATTGTCTTCCAAACCTTGTAATAACAGACACCAAGGACAAGCAGATTCTTTCCCGATTGGAGGTTTCCTCCACCTATGTCAGGAGGTACCACCACTCAAGCCATTTTATTTTATTGGCATCCATTAACTGAAAGTAATTGGATATGGTTCATTATGTCACTATCCCCACCACCCTTTCCATCCTTCAGTCTGCTATGTCACCAATAATGGGATATATATTGAAACTACCCCTCTCTTCCTTTATCTCATCAATATAAAGGGCCAATGGCTGTATGGCTCTTAACATGATGCAATTTTTGTACTATTCTTGTTCATGAGTGGAAAGATGAGAACAGTGTTGCCCAAGGCATAAATGTATCTGCCAAGCTGTAGTGAGAGCAGGACTTCTTCTGCTCTCAATCAATGCCACACCCTTTAAGACAGTCAATCCTATGGTCTTGAACTAATGTTATGTTATCATTAGGTGAATATCACATTTTCCAAGAGTCCAATATTTCTCTGTCATTATTTGGTTCCTAAAGGTTTGAGGATGAAGATATTGTTTTTACACCAAACAGTACAAACTCAGACTCAGTCATGGAAATGACACATTTCAGCAATGGGGATAGACTTGACACAGTGACAAAGAGATGATTTACCTAGTGGCTTGGAAGGGGTTCAATACATACAGCCTGGCCAATAATTGGTAATAATCCCTTCCCATTATGCCAGGGCTTACACTCAGAAATAAATGTCTGACTTGGTTGGGCTTGAACCCTGCCATGACAGCCAAGTTTGTTACTGACCATGCCACTCACCTGTGTCTTTAAGCTATGGAGTCATTCATTTCATAATTCCTTAAATACTTGAATACTTCATATGAGATTGTCAGACCCAAAATTACAGGGTATAATATTGGAAAAAGTCCTGTAGCTGATGATGATGATGCAGGAATATAGCTATTATGAGTGAATGGGGTTGGAAGGGGGTCTACCCTTTCAGTGGTCTTCAGCTCCACTGAAATTTGTGTCCTAGCAGACACTGCATGAGTTGAGGTTGGAGCTAAATAGGCCTATCTAAAATTAAGCATGAAGTTTGGCTTGGCCTAACTTAGTCTATGATTGGTTTGCAACATGAATGAAGACCTGCAGTGAATTGAAATTAAGTCATGCCAACATTTGCATTGCACAATGTAAAATCTACAGCAGATCCAAGGAAGTACGGGCATACATCCCATGGCAGAAATAACATCAAGTTTATGGAGCCTATGTGGCAAGAATTTATCTTCAAGTCACTGTAGCCCTAGGCCCTTCAAGAGTAACATCAGGCCTATGCCTACACTAGAGTAGTCACCAAACTCACAGGCAATATTGGAGAAAGCCACCAGAAGGAAGCTTAGCAAGGCCACGGAGAGGAATTTCATCTTGAATGATTCCGAGGAAAATAATCAACTTTACAACGATATAGGCAAGAGCATCGCTCCAGGCAAGAGATCAATACGACCGTACCGGTTTCACGAGCGTGCAAGGATGGTGGCACGTTGGCAAGGAAGCCTTTCAGCTGGAGCTACGCAGATGTCAAATGAGACGAGTGAAAATGCTCCTTCAGTTAGAATTCTTACGCTAAATAAAAATATAAATCCAAAGAAATTTATCATTTAACTAGATATAACATTTTAATTGGAATAAAACTCTTTAGCAGAGAATTAATAGACGCCAATTCCAAGTAGACATGTCGTGAATCCCGGCATCATTGCCATTGCTCGTTCGGTCATCGTACACGTCACCGGAGAGCCAGGATGAGAGCAAGGAGGCCCCATGCCGAGTTGGATCTAGGACAAGTAGACTTTCTCTGCCTCCAGCACTTTTTTGATAATGCTTAGCAAAACGTCTCAGGTGGGTTATAAAAGATTCATAATATGCTTGAAATTCCAAGAAAAAATTGTTGCACGTGTATAACCTGGAAAAAGGCAGCATCATAACGTTTTTTGACAACTCTTCATTAGCTTTTTATCGAATATATCCTGCATATATAGACGGTCGTGACTGACGCTAATTCTAACCATGTTTTATGTGTAGTAGAAAATGGAACTTGGTACAAAAGTAGCCATTGAGATGCTGAAAAATCAAACTTCGGAGGTACATGCCATGGGTACATGCACATTTATCTTGTAAACTGCTTATGCTCTTGATCCATGCCCGTGGATATTTCGTCATGGGAGAGAAAATCACGAAGAAATCGAAATATTCAGAATCTTCCATATGAGAAGTGGAAGTCTAATGCGGCACTGGCTTTCCTGAAATACATCAGATGTATTTAATTCGGACATCAATCTCTCAAATGGATCATTCTCGTTATCCAGGATGGTTTTGTCCTCGATCCTGTCACGGTTTTAAGCCTCAGAAAATTTTTCTTAAAAACCAAATGGCCGTCTTTTTGTCATTGTGCCTTCTACTCAGAATTGGAAAATCTTAAAAAAGCACACACAGAACAATATTAAAATACTCACATACTATCTTTTACATAGTTTTACCACTTCTGACTGTCAATTAGTAGGCTTTCCCCCCCCCCCTATTCAAATGCTCCATCCTTTTCTACGGGCCCTGTGGTAAAGTTTTGAGCTGTGGTTTCCATTTACAGGAGGCGATGGAAATACGCTGACTCATCACAATACCAAAAGTCCTGCAGAGTCTCTCTATAACCCGTTTGGAATTGAGGGATTCCTCTTGAATCTATCCGAGCAACGGAAGTCCATTGGACTCCCCAGGTATATATCATTGCATTACTCTCGGGCTATTTTTAATTAAATATTTATTTAAATTTTAACGTCTTTCATAGACTGTTATCTATAGATCCAAAAATGAAATGAAATATTTAAGTTTAGATGTATTTTTGCCTTCGCCTTTTTATGTCACAAAATGACCTTTCCCGGATAAGGGTTAAATCATCTGTGAATATAATTGTAGAGAAAATACCGGAGTCAAAACACAATAACAATCTTACGTTGGAGCAGCGAGCTGAGCTTAGCTAGTTCGAGTACATGTGTCATATTGGATGGCGCTTAAAAAACGCGCCGAGATTTTTGCGTCCATTTCTCAACTTCCAGTTGAGCCAGAGGCCTACAAATCATACCACGCATGGATTTATCTTTCCTCTCGGTCCCAAGAAAACTATAAATTTCTGGCTGCCAGAGTACACCAGCAGCAGCTATTCGACTAAGACACATTTCTCATGTCACGCACCCTTCTGAAGAGGCTAGTGCACGAGTGTGACGCCGAGCTGACGTCTTCAAAGAAGGACCCATTACTCATATTTTAGGATAAGGTGAGACGTGATGTGTCTCAGTCGAACGGCCTCTGTGGGTGTACTGTGGTAGCTACAAATTTAGTTTTCGTGGAACCAAGGGGAAAGATAGATGTATTTGTCACATGGTTTGTAGGCCTCTGCCTCATCTGGAGGTTGAGAAATAAATGCAAAAATCTCGACGTGCTTTTCAAGCACCATCCGGTACCAGGGCCGGATTAAGAAGTTGCGAGGCCCGGGGCAAGTGAATTCCTGGGGCTCCCCCCCCCCCCCCCCCCCCCCCCCCCNGCGAGGCCCGGGGCAAGTGAATTCCTGGGGCCCCCCCCCCCCCCCCCCGCTACTTTACGCAAATACTATACTTTTTTTTAACTTAACGTTTTAATATCCTTCGGGGGCCCCCTGGAAGAGTGGGGCCCGGGGCAACTCCCTACTTTGCCCCCCCCCCCCTCCTTAATCCGGCTCTGTCCGGTACATGTGACGAAGTTGTTTCCTTGGAGTGGAATTTTGCGGGATGAAAAGTCTTTTGTCTTTTTTTGTTTGGAATGTTAACACTTTGAACAGGCCAAAGCCGGCGGAAACTACCCTTCTCAATCCTTCATCCGTTATAGAAGGGGCTATTGAACTCGGTTGACAGGTGACACCCGACCTATTTCTGGCGTGTAAAATATAATGGGATTCCCAGAATGACCGGGCTTCCGAGAAATTCTCCGAGTCCCATTGACCCCAACTAGGTCACTGTCAGGTCAGTGGCCTAAGGTCAACAGCATTTCGCCATCCTGCAGCTGCAAGTTCCTTCCCTCCTAATAAAAGGGGGCAATTGATGGGAACAGATTGGACGGAAATGTTTGTTTCCACCAGAAGCCCTCGTTTTCAGCATTGACATCGACGAGCACAATTCTAATAAAGTTCCAAGGATGTGCCAGAAACAACGCTGTTATTAAATATACCTGTACAGTATATTTAAATGTAAGGTGGATTTTATCATCTGCCTCAAGACAACAACAGATTCGCCACGGAAAGGAAAAAAAAAGTCTACAGTTATGAGGTCTCACCGTAAAGCGAAAACAACAAAACAAAACAAAAAAAACAGCAAAAAAATCATGTAAGATCCTCTGGACCTCTGATGCATGCTAATCGACCCTGTTTCGTATTTTGAAGTATGACATTTCTAGCTAGTAGGGTTCCTTACATGCACAAAGTTTTTATGCTAATGAAGTCTCTTAGCGCGAAAACTGTACAACCTTAGTAGCTGATACAGAGGGCGTATTCAGCCTCACCCCATGTGGAACCCACTGGCATGCCTTTGACATGGAAGACATTTTATTTCTGAAAATTATATTTTATTATGAGTTTGTCGAGACGAGTTTGAAATATTGTAAAGCCCCAACAGCATATGCGAGAAAAGAAAACACATTCCTGCTTTCAGCGTCTTCATTATCATATTGCCCTCTTCATTCTATGAAGAGGGCAATATGAAGAGGCCTCTCTATTCTATTCTTCATTTATTCTGTCCTCTTCATTCTCTTCATGTGTTGACAAGGAATAATAATACTTGCCCTTTTCCGTACATTTTGAGCCTGGCGCATCGCGCTGCATTGGTAATACGAGGAAGTACCCAGTGTGTTCGTAACCGATGCTCGTCCTGACATCTCGTGTAAGAAGTCGAAGGTTTCAACTAGTTTTCTTTCTCATAGGTGACGGTCAACGTCCCTTTTAGGAGTAAACCCTGTGCACCTATCAGTCTCGAAGGGATCGGAGTCACTGATTGGACTCCTCTGCCAGGTCGACGTAAAAAAACTTGGAACTCAAGAGGTGATCAATGGTATTTCCCTTGACACCAAACAAGAAGACATATCAGAATCGCTCCAGCCAGGATGCGATTGGGGCCAAGCTCTTTCTACGCCTCGTTCACGAAGGGGACAAAGAAGGCATCTCACCTCCTCCTGATGGTCGACAGAGATCCGCCTACTCTTTTCAAGGTAGCACATGAAATATTTTCCTTGTCCAACCTCTAATTCTCAAATCTCAATCCTCTTCAATGCAACAACTATGGCAGGAGTTCCATGCCAGATCTATGGGCATGCAGCCAGAGTTTGCCGTAGCCGTCAAAGTTGCGAGTATTGTGAAATAGGCATCAGACGTGCTTGCGAGAACGTAGCCTTTTGTGCCGACTGCAAGGTGGGGTATTTTTGATTCAATAATTTACAGGTTGTGTCCCGCTGGTAAAAAGCAAAAATCCTCCAGGATAAATGCGGAGCAGACCGTCACCTGTGCAGACACCGAGAAGCCCTTCAAGTCCTCCTCTGCGCCTTGTCAGGCGATCGGGTCCAATGCAACAACAGCATATTCAACTTATTCAGCCTTTAGAAAAACTGAAGATCACACTCTCAAGAGACGTAAAACATGATCCTCACGTGACGACTCCATGCATCGCTCCTTCACCAATGAATTATGAAAAACCAACTCTAATAGGCGAAAATAAGAGTCCTCTCGCAAGCAACGACGCTGAATCCCCACATTTTTCTGGAAGAGTGGATTGCTTCGGAGGTCATAGTTTCTGTTTGGATAATTGGTTGCTTAGATACATAACAGGGATGCGTAATGGGACTCCAGCCTCCTTCGTGCTAAGGAAAAAATTCCTTTGAATTCGAAGACGGTAAATGAGAGGAGTCTACATCAGGTAGGGTGTAATGGAGTAATGCGTCTTCCGAAAGACCCATTAATCTATCCCCACCTCTACTCTTCTACCGAGCAACAGCTAGAGGTTAATAGCAAGTTTATTATAGAATGCGCTGCTTTCATCGCTGTGCATATCAAGAGGTGAAATGATAACGCCCACTCGCTGCAATAAGTTGCTGGTGGAACTTCACCCAATCGAGGAATATACGCAAAACGTATTATCGACTTCCGAGAACTCGCGGATCTTGCATATGAGGTATAGAATCACGAGGAGTTAGTTGAGATGAGTTGAATTTTTCATATCCCGGAAGAAGGCGGGCAGGAGTGACTTCCTTGTCTGGTCATAAAGAAGAAGACATCTTTCTATCGCAAGGGAAACGTTAAATCTTCTTCATATGGCCACCCTCCAATTTGAATTCCCATTTCCACTCTTTATCCCGGTAAAGTATCCCCCACAGCTCGTCTCAAAGCCGTCGGAAAATTGATGCAGAAAGTTCCATGGATATGACAGCGAAAGCGCCAGTTTTAGCCGCACTGTCAACTTATCTGTTCCCAAGAGTATTATTGTTGATTGTGTGAGATGGAATCCATTAATTGTGAATCGAGGATTGATCCGAAGGAAATGGTAAATAATTGAAGATTTACAATGCCGACCACCAGCGTCAATATTCTTGGTTGCACGCAAGAAGGATATACAATCAGAAAAAAAAATTGGTGGATGAAATTGAGGGGTAGGGAATGGAAGAAATTCGCGCGAACTTTCCTCCTAACCTCACTTGTTGCGACTTCTTTTCAACCACAGCGAAGCCACATGGAGCTAATGTGGTTCATAGATCTCTGTATCACGAGGGAAACGCGTGATTTCAGGATTCTCTTGAGAACCGTACGAAGCATGGCCACCCAAGAAGGGTGTTAAAAACCATTGAATCGGTTGTAACTATGAAAAGGTCTTTCCTCAGTCCACAATGCATCGACAGTCGAGGTGACTACTAAAAAACAATGGCATTTTCTAGGCAGAGACTTTCGCAAGGGGGAGCTTAGTGGGTTCCAAACCCCCCCCCCTTCCTCCCCCATCCTCCCCCCATGGCAATAACCTTGTGCCCAATAAGGCACGGGGGCTCAAAACTGTTTTTTAAATTATTACCCGTTTATTTCGTCCATTAATTCATTCATGAGGCACTCTTCCCGAAGCGAAGCACACAGCCAGACTTGGTATACTCAATGGTTACCATGGCAACCGACTGATTGCTTGATTCCAGTTGATGTTGTCGTGGGGAAAAAGTATTGAAATTAGAGGTTTATATGCATATTGGGTGGCATGGGAAGGGTTTATGCAAAAAAATAATATAGAAACATACGCAGAAAATAACTCGGTACTGAAAAGAGTTAATGTTAATGCCACATCCCCACTTCCTTCCCTAAGTTCTTGCGTACGCAACTATTTCCGTTCTCATTTACCGTCTTCGAATTCAAAGGAATTTTTTCCTTAGCACGAAGGAGGCTGGAGTCCCATTACGCATCCCTGTTATGTATCTAAGCAACCAATTATCCAAACAGAAACTATGACCTCCGAAGTAATCCACTCTTCCAGGCAAAAAAAGTCTGGGAGCAAGAAGTACGGAAGATAGAAAGACAAACGTAGTGAGCTACTCTTTCGATATTTGCTTGGTTTAATTGTAACTGTTCCCAGAGGGAAGCGAACATGAACCCTCTCAGCCTTTTTAAATTTTTGCATATTTTATTTTTCCCTTGAAAACGGTTCGTCACGAACGTGCATGCTTGCAGTCATGAGGGGTCCCATTCATAAAATACCCAATCATCTCTTTTTTTAAAGGCGCCAAGATGAATTTCTAAAGAATTCCCCATGCAACACTGGCTCTGTCCCGGCTGCAAAAGACGAGATTAAGATCGACAGTGAAGGTATAGGCAATTCTGAGACATCATGTAGACAATGCTGAAGAGACTCCTTTGATGGGCCGACTATGGGGCAGTCGACTCTGCTCCTTCGTCCATACCAAAACTTTTCCGGAAAAATTCCTGAAAGGCTTCCGGCTGTTCATTGATGGTTCGGGCAGCTTCCATGAGATTTCAGATAGCATGCAAATTACCAAACATCCTTCTGTCTCCTCGCATAAATGTTAGTGTTACAAGGAAAGCATAAAAAATTTTTGGGACCCTTCTGCAGTGGCGCAACGAGACCTGAGTTGTGTGGGGGGAGGGGGAAAGGGAGGGAAAAGGGGGAAGGGGGAGGGGGAAAGGAGCTGGCCACCCATAATTTTCCCTTGGGACACCGACAGAACATAGCTGTCATACTTCATAAGCTTTTTTTGGCACTGGGCAGCGCAAAATCTATCCAGACAAATCAGCATTTGTAAAGATATGTATTTACGCATAATCAGGTAACGCATTCCGTAGCTTCGTAGGTTACTAATGAAATCATACCACAAATTAACATGCGTTAATTAGAAGAGTCCTTAGAATGGAACACACCAGCACAAATCCTGTTTGTTTGAGATGATATACTCCGTTTAAGAGTTGTCAGCCTTGTCAGTGAAACACCGCAAAAACCGGCGTAATTTTTTTTTCTCGAAGAGCTGCAAGTCAGGCGCAAGGTCGCCGCTTCTAATTGAGAAGTTCCGGAGAAGACAGGGGCGAGATGTATTTGGACTTAAGTTCTGCAAATAAGTGAAGTAATCCTCAAGGTGCCATGAAATTCCGACGTGAAGAGCAAAAAAAGAAAAGACAGATTAACTGAAGTAATAACAACCATCACGGGTATTTATTGCGTCTTTTCATATTTTCTAATTCTAGTGTCACGCTGAAAGACTTCTTAGAGAATTTCAGAATGCCTCTTTAATTGCTCTTGTCGCTGCCCTACAACCTCAATATATATTTTTTAAATTGTGCTGTTCATTGAATTGCAGAATAACAGAAGCGTCCGTATCAGCTTTTCTCTTACGCGAAAAGCTGTAACCAATCCAGTTGCCATGTCTGCAGCACAAACCCACGCCTTATGAACCCCTCATGAACCTTCATGGGGGTTTAGATCTGTTTGCGTCATTCCAAAAACCCGTTGATTCAGTGGCTTTCGCTGAATCGAGGACAGCCCCTGTCCGCTCTCGCTTTTCTTACATTTGGAGCGGAACGCTCAAAAGCGTCAACCCAAATCGCACAGATGCCAATAACTAGACTGGAACTAATATGCCTCCGTCACAGCTTGTCATGACGTCGACGAGTCGTAAACTTTATGACAATCTGTGACTGCCGAAACAAAAAGCGATCATCCTTGAAATGGTCGGTAATTTGTCCCATTTGCATATAGTGCTGAGAACATTCGTGCTGAGAACGATATACTGTATAGCGTAATAATTGGTCCACCTATAAAGTGGGGGACAACCTGTAGTCTTGAGGGTTACATTTTATTTCCTTTCGATTAAACAGAGATTTTCAATTCAGATCGCTTCTATTCATTGCAGAGCAGATATGAGCGAGAATCGAAGCGTTCGACCCTGAACTAAAAAAAAATACATAGATGAAGAATTTCCGGACCTGACAGAAAAAATGACATTCAGTTAGTAGTAGAGGGCGGTGTAGAAATGTCACTCCCAGACCCCCCTCAGATGTAGGAAGCCTTGTTTTATTCAGAGCTCCGAGCTGGAATCATGACACGTGAGTGGCATGGTCTCACGCGACAGCCCCCGGCCTCCGTTCGATGCACCGGGGTCTCTCCGATCGTCGGGATCGGGTTCATTCGGATCCGAGCCGTCTTCGAGAGAGTTCGAAGGGATTCGGAGCGTGCCACTCTGCAGCCTATACAGTGAGCCTACGAGGCTGACAGGGACATGGGACCGGCTGTCATGGCCCATACCCGTCCCACTCCCGCGATATTGATCCCGATTCTCGCCCGACTCCCGGACGAATTTCCCCATTCGTTCCCGCTCATTCCCGTTTCGCGCACCCAGAATTTTGCACTGCTCCCGGGAGTCGAGGGGAATGCTTATCCTGCCCCGCGGACGGGAGAGGCCTCGTAGCTCTGAAAAGCGCCTAAACCTCAAGACGTTATCCGAAAGCGCTTCATATAATTTCAATCGTGATGGCATTTTGAGGAAGTAAGCGTCGCATCATGCACTCTCCATGCTAGACTCATTCGCTTATTTTTAGAAGAACCAAGAAGAATGATTAACCCAACGTGGGTTAATCATTCCCACAGGCGGCATTAAATCCTGCTCCGGTGATACCTGTCCCGGGATACTCCTGAATTCCTTTCACGAAGTAGAACTGTATGCCGATCCGGAGAATTTCTCGAGTGAAATTCCAGCAAGATTTTCCTCTCTACTACGAGGCAGAGGCATGTCACGGAGCGACCATCGGGCAAAAAGCCAAATGCCAAGATAACTCACGAAGCTTCCAGGCCAAGCTAGTCACTGACTTATCGTAGTAGGCCCAGGCCTAAAATATGGAAAGAGTTGAGTGAAAACTGGTTCTACCAACTACAGAGCCGCAATGACGCCTCGCAGGGCTTCGAGTCCGTCGAGTGCTCTGGAACACGCGATCAGACGTTGTGATTTCGTTCATTTGTGACTGCTCGCATGTGAGATGTGAACGAGTCATAAACTCACGTGTGAATCGGACGTCAACCGAAAAGGTCTCGAGGCCGCGACTTTCTTACGATCTCTCGTTGGAAAAAATGCCAGCTGATGGGTTGGCATGGTCAGCATAGCGCTGCACTTCCGGTCAAACAAGATTTCCTTCATCCTATTTAAACTGATGGAATCTTTCATGGACAGACATTCTTCGGGAGTTACATTGAGATGCTTTCTTGATGCAGTTCTTGCTGACATGGCATATGAGTTTTTGATTGACTCAACTTTGCTTCTAATCATAAGCGTAGCGTGAATAGAAAAACTGGGGGGGGGGGGCACAGCACAAAGGGCACGGTAACTGGGATACTGTTATCATGCATTTCTAGGTCTTTTCCTTCTTTTTTTTTGCTTCTTTTCTAGAAAAGTGGGGGGGCAGTGGTCCCCCCTTTGGCCCCCCCCCCCCCCTCTTTTTTTTTTTAGCTTTTTTTCTAGAAAAGGGGGGGGGCGGGGGCCCCCCCTTTGGCCCCCCCCCCCCCCCCGCTGCTTCTAAGGACAGATCGGCAAGAAGTCCTTGCAAGAATCGAAATGGAAAATTTCAACCTGTTTTCTCACTTCCTTTTTAGTCTTTTTTTTTTACCCCTAAGTCCCTCTATGTTCAAAATCGATAGCAACCTGAACATTTTTTTAAGCTCCCGAACGACAGCAGAGTGGCTCCAGCTATCACCATTTGCTGTCTGCAAATTCCATTCTGATGTGGTCAGGAGCCTAGAAATGCATCGCGCTAGAGAGAAACTGAGCATGAGCAACAGATGTTCTTCAAAACTCACCAAATTTCATAGGAAAAAAATGCATTCAGATGTGAGCAGTCACGTATGAGCAAAATTATAATGTCTTAATGGATCTTCTAATTCTTCAACTGATTCTTCTTAATCTCCTTCTGACTTCTGATCCAGGAGTGTCCATTCTCCGCTAGAATTTTGAATAAAACAACGCGCCCACTGAAAAACTGCTACGGGAAACCTACGAGATATTAAGTACTTGCCAATGTCCATTACACTTATCAGCATTAAATTTAAAGTTTTAATAGGACCAAAATTTTTTTTATCTATCTTTATGTAAGAGCTGCGAATAGTCAAATAGTGGAGTTATATTTGCCACAGCTACTTTCTTGGCTTCCCATAAAAAAGGAATTGTTGCCACTCAAGGATCTCATAACTTAAAAATAAGCTGCGTGAGACCGAAACACCAACGCAGCAATGAAGGCACGTGGCTGTGTTCACAGACGAAACATTGTGACATTCCTGAATGATCACGTTTAAACTCCCATCCGGCCCTCGAGAAGGAAAAAGGAAGGGAAACGTGCCTTTATTTTTATCTTTGAAGCAGACGGAGAGAAGCAGGGGGACGAACATAGACCGAGAGCAGCATTCAGCTTGTGCCTGGGCTTCGTCCTGGCATAATTACATTTGTGTTGTCTGGGACCATTTGTATCCATGGAATGAAAAACTAATTGGAACAACTGGATCCAAAGGTGGGCAGAAGCAAGAGGGAGAGGATGAGAGAGGGGAAAGGAGAACGGAAGGGTGGGGGGAGGGGGGGATTAGGCGGAATGTGAATGCGGTGGGGACGCAAGCGCTATAAGGAGGGAAAGAGGGAGCGCAGGAGGAAAATCGAAGATTCTCTCGCTCTCGCCTCCCTCCTCCGCCTCCTGCTTTCCGAGCGAGCTGACGTCCACTTCGATGTCAGTGCAAAACTCACCTCTGTGTTTCTTTCCTAGGCTCCATCATCACCTCAGGGTAAGATTCTGATGTCCCACAGCCCTTTTCTTGGTGAAGAAGAAGGAATTCAAGGGAAGAACCTGGCTATTTTTATGTTGCTCGCGTTCTCCTGGTTGCCCCTCCCTCCCTCTGACTGTGCCTCTCCCTTTCTTCCTGTCATTCCAGACCGCAGCTACAGCCTGTTTTCTAACTGCATGTCTCCCTTGAGTCCCCTTTTCAAACCCCCACTTTCACACATCCCTGCAAGCAATGAATGAGTGACCCTCCATCTTCTCCTTACCCATGGTTTTGACATCCGATGCTCTCTGGGGAAAAATTGCGCCCTTTGTCATATAAATTTTGCTTGCATGCCATTCGTTGAATGTTGGTCGAATGCGAGTTCAGCATCAAATTACGACGGCCCGCTCCTGCGGTCCCCGTTCGGCGTCCGTCAGATGTTGGCAGTTCGACATGGAGGCATATATTGTGTCATGGCTAGGTATAAACTGCGTTGTATCGAACAGGGTTCCCCCTACCCCTCATTCATCTCATTACTCTTAAGCCAAGAAATTTGTGCAGCTCCTGGTTAGAGGTACACCGTAATCCATGTACCTTGGCAATTAGACTAATTATATCCGCGTGTCATGAAGCACGCATTTCTAAAGGAGGAAGCTTCTCCCGAGCAGCTTCTGCTTCATCGAGTTGCACGGGAATGGGCTCGGAAAAGTGTGTGAAAGTGTGTAAAGGAGCAGAGATAGGTTCCAATTCTACGCGTAATCGAAGTCAACTGCTGTCCTACTTACGCCCTCTGGCAGGAAGAAAGAAGCCCCGAAGTGAAGCTCAAATGTGTCAATTGCCGTCCGAGTAAGAGGGGGAAAGAAACAGAAGACTGGAGAGATCCGAAGAGGGTTTATCGACAGCCTGAGAGCAAACAGCCCGGGTGCATCTGAGAGGGAGCGGGCAAGCAATTTAACCCGGCGCCATTTTATCCTCTTGTTGCCATTGAGGGATCCCTGGGAACGTTGACCCAGAACCCATCCTCCTTCCCCTCTCAATTTCACGTTGGTTTGGCTGTAAGGAGAATGTAGAAAAGCATGGGAAGGAACTAAGGGGATCGATATACCCCAGGATATCAGCTTGCGTGGACTGAATATATTTTTTTCCTCTGCCGCTCTTATCAAAGGCTTCTATCTTGGGTTTCGCGTGCGAGGTGATGTGGAGTGGCGGCAGCGATGACGAGTAGAAAAGATGTTGATAAGGTCGGGGGGATTCTGCTTGTTGATACTCGAAAATTGGATCCAAGCAGCTGTGGAGGTAGAACTTCCCGTTCCAATACCGGGCATGGGACTTTCTACCTCCACAGACGCAGGGTATCCTACATAGGAAGAACCTGCACTTCCTGTCGTTCCGTTCCGCCTATGGTTATGGGCCTCTTATTTCCTTATTACAACTTATTTCCCGGAGTGCTCCAAGCCGAGTCATTTTATACCACAGGTGAACGGACTTGAAGAATTGCGTTTCCTCAGCATCAGTTACCAGTTTTCCATTCCTAAACGAATTAAAAAACGGTATCAACTCTTGATGACAGGGCATTATTGTCATTATAAGGCATCACGATGTTTGCAGCTCTCAAGATAGGTCTAATTGGCAAAATAAACGGCTCTGTAGCGATGGAAAGGCATCCCAAGAGGAGCCGTGAAAATTTGCCGGACTGTGGGAGGAGGGGAGATCCGAGAATGCGCCATCTTGAAGTGGTAGAGTCCTTTTTTTAAATTTAACTTGCTTTTCCAATTGCTGGTGCAGTAAATTGTCTGTGATTGAAACGCAAGAGGAAGAGAACCTACTAACGACTTGCAATTTGGCGTATCATCACAAGGGTAAAAAGGAATCTTGGGGGAAGAATGAAAATGCCAGCTTGTGAAGTCTCAGGGAGCTGGGAGGGGGTTTCTTCTAAAGAAATATTGTAGCTGCATAGTAGTTAGGAGCGGGAAAGGAGTTACATAACAAGCCAGTAATGAGCCCATATCCAAACAGAAAGGTTGCTTTTGACGTTTCACTGCACTGTTTCGATGAAGGTGAGCGCTGCATAATGGGGCATTAGGGAGGAAGGGTTCCCAATAGGTAAAGTTTTATCTGCTTAAATCCAGACGCTCAAAATGTGTTGTCGTATAAACCGGGTGGCCGAAAAAACGTCCCGAACTTTATGCGTCTGCTGACGGGATACCATATTAAGTATAGTTTTTTACATTTTCAGTATGCCATATCCAATATGTGGAGATGGTTTCAGGAAATTTTCAAGGAAATTCCCTTCTCTGTTAGAGCTCTTTCTGTGCGAGTTGTCAAATGAGCTAGTGTGTCAGTGCATTTGCCTCAAGTGCCGCCTCGGCGAGCGATCGCTGGAAGATCCATCAATGGATGACCCATCAACCATTTCTTTAATTGAGGTCAGTCGCGCTTCTTTGCACACTTGCCCTTTTGACATCGCGCGGGAGTAAAACTGTTCGTCAGGCAGTTAACAACCAATTTTACTGAAAAATTTGTGACATTACCTGCAAATATTGGATGCGAAACCCTGTGAATTTCCTGCAGATAAACTCATATAATATTCCATCTACAGGCGTGTAAAGTTCGGGACTTTTTTTTGGGCCGTCCGGTATTATGAGCAGAGACTTTAAGAGATATTTCTGGGCCGCATCAATAATTGATTCACGGTGGAATTGCGTCATTACAAGAGTGCCCATAAAGGTCTGAGTATCACCATCATCTATTTGTGACGTTAGTCAATACTTTGCTGTGCATACATTAATACACGCCTTGTGATCCTGAAATAAACCCCTTTATTTAGCTATCGCGTTCCAAAGTTATGGCATGTTGTGTAACATGTTGCCTATCTGATGAAATACTTGTCCGATGAATCGAACAAAATTCATTCATAACTGTGATCGGAATCTTGACAGTTGAAAATACGATGACTACGCGTCTATCCCGGATATATCTGAAATGCACTCGTGGATCTCCAGGGGTTCAGCATTCTCGATGACTCAGATATGTTGACCCAAAGAATAAAAACACTCTACAACTTTAGAACAAGACAAGAAAATGGAATGGGGTTTTCAATCCACTATGACAAAATGGGCATATATGCACAGAACGGCTTTATATTGTTCCGTGCCTAAGGGAGCATGTGGCACGAGATTCCTAACATTCTTTCGGACGCCACTCGTTTATGTCTGGTGGAGATGTAACACGCACTTCGTCAATAAAGAGGACGACCGACATGGACCACAAACTGACGGCGACCAATCACAATGGAGTACTTTCCAATCTGCGTTTCCTCCCCCCCCCCCCCCCCCCCCCCCCCCCACCCCCCCCCC
>CAJPEV010000014.1:135804-188711 GCA_905338385.1 Darwinula stevensoni | reverse complement strand
TTCTTTCCCCCCCCCCCCCCCCCCCCTCCCTCTCACATATGTGCATTATTTAAAACTGAGGCTACATAAAAAAGGCATGGGGAACAAAAAGGGGTATAAGGGGTCTTTTCCCATTATAAGATGGCAACGTGGGAGGGAAACAGAATACTCGCATACATGCGCACCGAAGTCGGACAGTATTGAAAAGGATCTCATCTGTCCCATCAGAGCAAAACCGCTGCTTATTTTTACCTATATCAGCTTATACCTTCATCTCCAGGAGAATCAAGAAAATTTTTAAACTTTCAGCACCGAATCCGTTAAGACCCAGGGTCAAAGAAGCAGGCATTTCGCAAGATTTCGATTTCTAAATGACGCTTTCATTTGTTGCTTTTACACTTCGCTAATTACGAAAGAAACAATCTCAGTTACAATTTTCCTGTCCTATTTTAATTTAAATATGAACTTCGAAAGAAGTGGTAAAAGGACTACTCGTGATGCGAGTTCAAGGGGATAATTTATAAATGTCGATATGATGTAGTGGCATAGTTTTTAAGCTTCCAAAGAATGAAGCGCAGAAGAAAATCGATTCCAGAGAGGATAATGTGATAGCGTAGAGCACTTGCACAATTTTTTTTCGCCGCAGTCGCCCACACCCATATGATAGTCCATTTGTCCTCCTTCACAATTCACGAGGCGGATCTATACTTCCCCATGGTTGATTTACTCAGTGTGTCGGGGAGGGTTGATGCCGTGGGGAAGGCGGAGCTTTAATTGGTATGCGGGTAGAAGGAAGTAGCGTGCTAGGTTCTATGAGGAGCCAGGAGCTCATTGAGGAGTCCCGTCTCATTTTCGATAATTCAGGAGAACTTTGTGCCAGAGAAACACGGGACGAGCCCATTTCCGGCCTTCCATCGATCCTCATCCATGCATGGCCTCCCTTGCCTTTTCCTGTAGCCTCTTTTACACGTCATTCTGTCTCTCATGATTGGACCCCTGCCTCTGTCAGGAGCATGAAAAGACCCCACTTATGAGTTCATTTATTCAGAATAGTCATAATCCCCGAGTCATCTGAGTAGGAACCATCAATATAATTTTCTAGTTCCGTCATCCTTGAGGAATTTTAATTGGAAAAGCAGCTATGTTTCCTGTTCAGAAAATGTTATCTGGGAAAGAGAACGAACTGCCAATTTTCCGCATCCAGAGCAGGTGGATCGATTCACAGCCTTTGTCTCAGCTGAATAATGGGTTACATGAAGTAGCAGGATGTGGCTGTTGGCATGCCGATGGTCTTAGTTGGCTCCGTTCCATTTGGGAAACCCCTCTCAAAGCCTCCATTCACGTGGGAGTGTGCTCCAATATATAGACAGGCGCATGTGTTCCTCTGATCAATTGAATTAATGAGACAATGTTCGAATGAAGCGTCAATATATTCTGTCCTGGCCGAATGTATCGACGTTGTGCGGGCCATCGGATACTAAGATGTCATCATTATAGCGTGGGTTCTCAAACCTTATTATCTATATTTTTACTTCTCATCGTATAGCAGTATCATATACATAACAATGCTCGCCAGTGCTATCAGGCGATACAGGATTCATGCAGTGGAAAGGACCGCCCGAGCCCTCCAATGAGATGACTTTCTAGCCTTTTCATGATGCCTCTCTGCCTTTCTCTGTCGCATCCATCATGTCCCGTCATTGCATCCTCCAGCACCAGTTGAGACTTCCATTCCCCATTACGTCCCCAATCTTTCTTCTAGGCCTACTCCCTTCATTTCTTCGGATTTTGCTGCTCATTTATCCAGATGACGACGCCCCCGACAGCTTTAGTAATAGAAGGAATCTCTCATGTTCTCTTTCCGCCATTGCCTATGCAAGCCGTTGCACTCGTTAGCCGCAACGTCAAGAAATGTCTCGTTCTTTGAGGTCACTCTTGCGACTTCATTCCTATCCGTCCGGCGGTTCACCGAGCAATATAATTCAGTGGTCTATTCGTTCTTGAGCGTCAACATCTCGGTAACCAAATACCCAGTTTTCAGTATCCCTTTTCCGTTTACGTCAATTGGAAGTTTATGCTGCTATCGAAGTCTTCTGCATTTCGAAGATAACGCCATCATCGGAATCTTTGACGTCAGACAGTTTCATATAGAACCATAGCTTTTGCGCAAGTATTTGCTGGCCGATTTTCATGAGTGCTAGGTGTATATACATCTACAACGGAGACAGACAGTGAAATGTAATGGAGCCTCGCTTGGCCTCATGTTATTACTCCCAAGTGGTATGTCATTAATCTTTCTCCTGTGCATGCACATACATATGCACACAGGGCGACTGAGACCGTAGGCCCTTGTTCAGGTATACATGGAGATGTGGGGAGAGAAATTTTTGTTGATGGATAAACGATGGAGAATCAGTATTCATTACGCTCACCACAACATGGCATCACATCCCCCCGAATACCTCCTCATCACATAATTCCTGCATTGAATTGCAGGAGAAATTTGCTGTTTGATCTTTCCCTCATTTCATCAGTTCTTTTCCCTGTGGCATCTATGATTGCCATAAGTTTTGATGGAAGTTGCAGGAAGTGTTCCAATTATAAGGTTTCCATTGAAGGAAGATTCTGGAAGCCAAATCAGGGATGAATAATGATGCTGACAAAACCATGAAGTACTGCTGCCGTGCACGATGAATGTAGCTCCAAAGACAACAGGCGAGACATTTCTTTCGTCCTCTCCTGGTCCCTCCCTCTCCTTCTCTCCCTTCCCCTCTCTGTCTCTCTGTGGATCAATAGAACAAGGGAAGGTCCGCATTGATCGTCCAGCATTCCAGAAGGGAAGTTCTTCATCGCTTTCCCTCGGGTGCACGCTCACTTCATGCTGTCACTTCTTGCCCATTATTTTGCATAATTTTTCCCCCTCCTAGGGGCTAGGACGATGAAATACCGGACAGAAGGAGTTGGAAAGTCCCAGAACGGGATGATCATTAGGTCGTCTATTGACCAGAGACTTCCTGGCCTTCCTGACTTTTCCTTCCTTCTCTTTCTTGCCTCGGTCTAGATGGATAAATGGGCGTGACCACGGGTGGTGGCGACGGGAATTCCGATGAAGGCCGAAAATCTCCGCCGACAGAAGAAGAGAGCGGATGGCTCCCAGATGGCATCGGGCTCGGGGACCGTCCACTTTCCGCCATGTCCACGTCGGTTGGTGACGAACCCGGACGTGGAAGGAGCTCAATATTCCGTACTCCCGAAGGAGAGGGAAATGGGAAGCTGGACGGGAAGAGGGTCATCATCAACGTCGGGGGTGTCAAGCACGAGGTTCTGTGGCGGACCGTGGAAAGACTACCTCACACTCGACTCGGTCGACTTCGTGAATGCACCAGCCACGAAGCACTCATGGAACTCTGCGATGACTACTCGCTCGAAGATAATGAATTCTTCTTCGACCGGCACCCACGTTCCTTTTCCTCGATCTTAAACTTCTACCGAACCGGGAAATTGCACATAGTGGAGGAGATGTGTGTGCTGGCATTCGGTGATGACCTGGAATATTGGGGCATCGACGAGCTCTACATAGAGTCCTGCTGCCAGCACAAATATCACCAGAGGAAAGAACACCTTTACGAAGAAATGAGGAAGGAAATGGAGAGCTTAAGACAAAGAGATGAAGAGGATTTTGGGGAAGGGAAGTTTGCTCACTACCAAAAGTTTCTCTGGGATTTACTAGAGAAACCAACGACATCCCTGGCAGCCCGAGTGAGTTTATTCTTCATCCCATCCCACCACTTTTCCTTCTTTCTTCTCCGACATTATAGACCTACCTTCGCGTTTTCTTTCTCTCTACTGTATCCTTCCGCCATTCGGGTCGTTTCAGCTGCTCTCTCGCCTTCTTCCGCCTCTTCCAGATAATGCGAGGAGGGAGGGGGCGTTATATCGATTACATGAGTGATGTCCCCCTATTCGTTCCCGTTTCCAAGGTTCTCACCCAGTAAGCTCGTGACATCTTTCCCTCGAGGAATCCTGACGATCAAAGACAGGGACTTAGGACGGATTTTTGCAAAAGTTGTTACCCTTCCACGCGATGAATAGAAGAATCCCCATGGGTTTCGAGGACCATCCAAATCTCTTTCTACGCCTTGCCCGCTCGCGAAGTTTTCCTCCCTCCGCCATACTCTATGCATTGCGCAGGTGTTGAAGCAGAATTCGCACTCCACTCCGCCCGAAAACTCAATGATCGTTAGAATGCGACTTTGCTCGGGACTTTTCTTATCTTTCTTATGGCTGTCTTTCCTCTGGATATTATTTTCTGCCCCCCCCCCCCCCCCCCCATGGAGTGCTAGATANATTTTTTTTTCCCCCCCCCCCCCCCCCCCCCACCCCATGGAGTGCTAGATAGATGGGGATGATAATGACTATCAGCTTCCCAATCACTCAAGAAATCAAGTTTACCAAAAGATGAGCCAACGTCATAGGCATACCGACCGGTGGAGCATTTCATTTAAAGTAAGAAAAATCTAGTGTGGAAAAAGCAAAGCAGCAAAGTATATTTCCGTTATGCAAAGAAAGGAATTTAAAGTCTCATTCTAAATGAAATATGAAGGTATCACATACCATATCGTTTCTATAAAATCCATTGCATTAATGCAAGCCTTGTAGACCTTCGATGGGCGCCCACAGGCTTACGGGGAAACTTTCTCGCAAAACGTGACAGACCATGAAAAATCGCGGAAAGGAAAAGAATAGAAGGTGGAAGTCACTCTTCATAACCTCTAATGTCTCTCTCAGAAGTGCCAAAGCATGTTCTTTTTGTGTTTCGTTTTATTCGCTTCTTACCGTGAAATCCATTTAATGCGGTTGGGATATTGCACCATCTGCTGGAAATGAATGAATGGGGGAAATAAATAATTCAGATCGACGTCTATTGAAAGCATCGACAGAATGGCGCTGGATTTCATGGCAAGGACGATCGAAACCCTTGAGATGTCACTCAGCCGTCCTTGTTGAGCTCTTCATGTCGCTCAAAAGCTCAGAGCATCCCCTGGCTCTCGATGAAAGTCTAATTCAGAATAAAAGTAATGGAAAAGCATTCCTGGTTACTCAGTCTTTGAGACAGCCTTGCCTGAATTGATGCTGTCCAAAAGGTATGCACTTATATATGGTATGGGTGGTATGATACGAAACTAACTTTTGAAAACTATCTGGAAAATGCAATTTTCTACCTTATATCCTCATCGGGAAATCTATTTACTTGTAAGGCATTTAAGGTATACTTTTTGCCTGATACCTTCTATTTCAGGCAGTTTTCACCAGCATTTTGCCAAACTCTGCTCAAGCTAAATATCCAGGTGACCACCCTGCCTCATTTTCAAAGTTGTCTGCCGCCTTCTTATACATTTCACTTCGTCCATGTTCGGAACGGAAACCTCATCCGCCAATACCAGATATCTACAATAAGACAACATTAGGAATAAAGTGAAGCAAAGCAAGGCAGGCAATATATGGAAATACTATTCTGACTTCAGAAACGTCCAAGACTCCTTAATTTCTATCATCTTAAGTCTTAAGAGCAATTCCATTCACATAAAGGTGGCTGTGGATACAAAAAATCGGTATGGAAGTTTATAACTCTAAATGAATTGTTCTAGTACCAGCTATACTCGTCGTGTCTGCAAGGTTCAAGGTTTTGGTAGGGACGTAAAGAGATTTTTTTCCCATCATGAGGTCTGGTGTCAAGGTCGAGCGTTCATAAACCATTAGACAGGCCTATCCCTTTTAAAGATAAATATTAATCATCTTTAAGAGGGATAGGCCTATATTATCCTATCATCTACTGCCTAGATACTTAAAGCAACGTTGCCCCCTATTCGGTTGATCCATGGAGGAATGTAGCTTTTTTAAGCTAGTCACGGAGCAGGGAAGTCATTACATCATCACTTATCACATTTCACGCGTTCACTAACCTTCAGGGAAAGGATTCATTCCTCAACCTGAGTCTCACCTTAGGTTTGAGTAACCTGAATCTCGCTTTGCTGCTACCATCTTGTTGCAAAAACTTACCAGGCTCCCCCGTTATCGATTCCCTTAACGATCTAAAATGCTTGGGTGAGGTCTCCCCTCGTTAGGGGTCATTCCATGTGAAATCAACACGGCCTTGTACTAGACCCCCACCGATTTTGCCTCAGCCATCTTCCCAGTGAGTACAGGCTCAACCCTTCTAAGCATTGTTCTTAATAAAGTCTTCGTACCTCCCTCATCATTTTAGCAGCCCTTTTGAAGCTCTCCAAGACCATTAAATCCCCTTTATTGCAGACCTCCAAAAGTGTACACAATACTCTAAATTGAGTCTTACCAGTGTTGGATGCATTGGGAGAATGACGCGCGAGCTCTTATTGGCATCGGAATGCCGGATGAATCCTGTTGCATTTAGCTACCGTCGCCTGCGCGTGCTCGGAAAACCGGAGTTCCTCATCGATCATGATCCTTAAGTCTCTCTCCCCCTTCGCTTCCCCCAGCTTATCCTCGGGAAAGACATTCAGAGGCCCATCGCCGCTATAGCCAATGCGGAGACTCTTGCTCGTTATTAAACTTCCCGAACCATTTCCTTTTTGCTTTATTAGTCCTAAGTGCCTCACGGTCCTCACGCCGTCCTCTACTTCCTTGATAGAGAAACCTATATTCTTGTCGCAATTTGCTGATTTCATTCGAGAAACATTGATCTAATTCTAATTTAAATCACAAATAGAAGTGTTCCGAAAACCTCGCTCGACTTTGCCAGACTTACACCGACACTTCATTTACAATTGCTCTCTTTTCTCATATAACCAGTTATCGACCCGACCTTAAATCCTGTGCCCTTCCATTTTAACCCGTAACCTCCTGTGAATTACAACATCAAAAGCTTTCGCTAAGTCTGAGTAAACGATGCCGACGGAATTCCCTTCATCCCTCTTATCCATCACCCAATTGTAAAATTCTAGCAAGTCGGTAAGGCAATTGCGTCGCCTCCAAAAGCCGTGCTGGTATTCCATGGATGAGTGAGTTTCCCTCGAGGAATTCTAAGATGTAATCCCATTGAATGCTCTCCATGATCTTCTCCGGAATGCTCGTGAGACTCACTGGCCTGCAATCCTCTGGATTGCTCTCACCTCTCTTCCTAAAGATCGGTGCGATGTTTGCTTATCTCTATTCCCACGGTATTTCCCCCCCGCTAAATGCTATTCTCGAACGAGTCTTACTGGCACCGATACCTCCTACCGAGTTTATTCGATGACAGGAGCTGAAATTCCATCGGGGTTGGTTTCCTAGTCTGCCTTAAGCTTCTCTTAGCATCAATAGCCAGTCGCTCTTCCATCTCTTGATTTCGCAGTAGGACCCTGGCCATTAAGCAGTGAGGGGGCTACGCAGTCCAGAGAGCAGAATCTTGAGATAGAAGTATAGTCCTGGGCTGATATGCGTCACTCTCGCGAAAGCAAGAACTTTTCTGAAGTGGAATGAGTCGAAAGATGTCTTCAGATATATGTGGCGTGCAAAGTGTGCTTTAAAGCAAGAAACATTAGAGGGTGGACCAAAAAATTTAAACAGCATGGCGCTTGAATCCGTTATTCATAGAAGGCGAGAGCTATGTAATCCTTTGATGGACAATAGATTTGAAGACCAACTCTTTTTTAAATTAAAGGGGGAAAAAAGTCAATATGACTTTCATCATTTTGAAGAACAGTAGGTAAATATGACAACCACTGGTCCCAATCTTCATCGAAATCGTTGAGGGATAGCATCCCACTTTTGGCTCGTCTTCACTTGTGGATCTCTCCGATTCTGAAAAATGATGTTTCGGCATGCATTCTACTGAAGTGTTTCCTGCAATGCATAAACAAAAGTGTGTAAATCAGGTTTCTTCTGTGGTTACATTTCTGGCTCGCCGAAGTCTTGAGTATTCCCTGGCAATTGGTTCGTCTTCCGGCAACATGGTGACGCGTTCCGTAGGCCTCAGGCAACTGTCTCTTTCATGCGTCAGCAGATGCCAAGCTTGATAGAACATGAAGTATTGCCCCTGAAAAGCCCCGATTTGCGCCTTTTCGATGAAGCAGCCAGGAGAACGTTTCAGGAAACGGTTTGCAGGAAGACCAGTTTAAGAATTTGTAGATCTTCCGGCGAAGATCACGTAAGAGTCGCCTGCTTTCTCCCAACGATTTTGGACCGTGCTGTTCGAGAATGCTGGTCGCATTTTTCAAAATAGCCTAGGCCAGAAGTTTTCTCGTTTATGACGTTATCAAAGAGTTGGAATACTTCGATGCTCCATCGGTGGATCCTTGCTTTCCCTTCTTGTGGATAGGCTATTGAAGACCCGTGCTTGTTTTTTTTTTTCTTGGCCCAACCTGCAGAGAGTATAAGCAGTACCCAGCCACCCCGCCTCTACGCAGGGGTAGAATGCAGGTGCCTGGCGACATTCCTATCATAACAAGGATAGGGTTCGAACGTGGGAAAACAGTTTTATGAAAAAAGATAATACGTTTCACATAATGAACTTTCCCCTAATCTCTTTCCCCGAGACTTCATCACCCCATATTGCTTACATGCGCCAGTAGCAGATGGTGCTTGCATTCAAAGGGTCTTCGCGGTGCTCTCTTCATTCCTATCCATCTGTTTCCCGTCTTTACATTCTAGGATCTTATCCTCCTGTGTACGTCGTGATGCTAACCAGAAGGGGATCGGTAGCATAATGGAACCGCGCCCATAAGATTTTGGGCGGTTCGATACGCACAAGTCATGTAAGATAATGGAATCGGAACGCGAAGTCGGACCGTGCATATTCTGAATATGCCCTCCGTGGCTCTTCTCCCTTTTTTCTCTCTCTCTTCTGACTGTCGATTTGGCAGTAATGAGGTTCACTGCGAAATGAGAATCTGAAACTTGCGCACTATGAAAAATGATAGATTTTCTCTTTGCAGCCACCAGTAATCAGCGAAATTATATATAAATTTCTTGGTTTTAAAACATTATTCTCCCTCCCCCGAGAACTGCCAGCGCTTCGACACTCAATGACGTTTATCGTGTTGTGATACAGAGATATTTTTGATGGAATTCACAAACCGACACTCCGATCCCAGATCCCATCCTGTTCTCAATGGGTCATTTGTGTCACCTCGGCTGCATGAAGTTCCGGAAACTAGCAAATCATTAGGCGATAGAAATTAGTTCTCTTTGTTGGTCTTGGTTCATTTTTACTGTCCGGTCCCAGTGCTAGTGTCTAAAATTAGAAAAGGGTGCACATTCTCAAAAGACTGCATCACCTTTAAATTTCCGAATATTCCCCCTTTTCAGAGCAGATGCAATGCATTAGGTAGAACTCTCTTTCCTTTGTCCATGCTGAACTGTTGTGTCTCAGCCCAAGGAATTCACGCTGCGGCTGACGGTGACATGTTGCAGACACAGGAGACCAGACATCTTGCATGTCTCCTGGTCTTGCTTGTGTTTCCATGTTGAACTAGGGTCTTGTCCGGTTTGCACAGCAATACCTCATCAGACCGGCAAATTATACTCTGTCTCAACATTTTTTAAGACTTGAAGATTTAAGACACAGTTGGAGATGTGAGGCTTCACTTTTTTTTTTCTTTAGTCTCTGGGAAGAGGAAAGGGGCCACATCGCCCAAGAGAGACCGGAAACGAGAGAAGGGAAACCGTAGACAGGTCGCCACCGGGCTTCGCCTTTCATAGGACCAACCAATTCTGAATGCCAATGGCCCCACACAGATCCTATGTCTCAAAAACTTTGGTACTGTATGGATTAAATTTTAGGCCTTCCCTGGAGTCTCTGGAACTGCATTATTTGCCATGTGAGCCTTCACTTCTCCTCCATCTCTACTTCGTTAAGCAATTGACGACAGGAGAAGCAACTCGAAGCTTGAAAGCTTAACAGTGTATCAAATACAATGATGTCAAAGATTTTGGGTGGAGGAGCAGAATGCCTCCGAGTCGTAAGATGTTAATCCGGAGTGTTTCTCGATTCTCAAGCAATTTGGAAGCGGTAAATGTATAGTATCAACCATTAGCAAAATTTCTTGAGGGTGATTGGGTCTATAGCACACACGTGGAGATGAATAGGCTTCCCCACGTTCGGCGTGTCTGGAGGAACCGTCACAATTATCGTGGAATAGGTGTGTGGCGTGAATTATGCCATGTTGAAACAGGGATGTTGAATATTAGGGATATCCAACTTCCTCTTTAAACTCGCATTTAAACTCAGCTTTATCTATGCAAAGGTGAGCATTCGTTTGGGAACAGCATTCGAGGATAATGGCGAGCTTCCGTATTTGTTAATCCCCAATTAGGCTGGTCCCGAATTAGCCTAATGGTCGTTTGTAAATTCCATCCATTTAAGTACTTTATTCAGGTTTTGTTTACAATCTGTGAGTGCTTTTGGGTGATTACTGCTCTTTGAGGCCAAACTGTGAATAAATTATTCTCAACCGATATACTAAACATCGGTATACTAAACACAAGAAGCCATGATTTGCGATTATGGGTATTGTCATGGAAATAATTACGGAGTGTAAATATTCTATGGTAGAGGTTTCCCGAATCCCAATTTGGCATGAAATCGACTGCAGGATGCCGGATGCGCTGTCTATTTTAAGAGCTTGGATTTGCGTTTTCCATTCCTTGACTTTTCCTTCTGCTGTGTTCGAAGTTTTTCTTTTACATCTCAGTGGAAGTACGGGCCATCAGCTGATTGAAGAATGTCCTTGTTCGATATCGATTCGGGATCCAAAATAGACCTCTGTCCTCGTGGGTCTGACTGGGTTTCTCCACCAGTTCCCTGCGACTGCATCACGTCGAGGAAATGAAAAGTAGAAATGAGTCAGACCGAGAATTTTATGCCCGGATCCTCTTCGTACTCGCAATCCAGGGCCATAGTTGCACGGCCCCGACTGTGGTTCTCTCTTTCCTGCCCGAGGTCTATCCGGGCTCACAAAAAAATCTATCGGGATGAAACCCAGGAGTGGATCTACGCGTCCTAGGTGCCTTCTTTCTATCCCCGTGGAGGGTCGAGCATCATTTGTTATATGCCAGAATGACCAGAGTATATATGACCTTCCCCAAGTGTTTCTTTTTTTTTGGGGTGGGGGGGGAAAGAAAAGAAATACAAAAATTGGTTCCTGGGCCCGACCCGACTAGCACTCCATCTTCCCCACGAAGGCCTCAAGCCCGGCCCACCAGCTTGTTGTGCGGGTCGTTAGTTGGTCTGCTCATCACTAAAGGAAAGCAATTCAAGGGAATCGTGTCCATAATTCAATGCTTCGATATTTCATCTCTCTTATGATCGTCTTGAAAATGATCTTCAAACTTCATAGGTGGCCGAAGATATTCGGAAGAGATTCCACCTGTTTCATTTAATATTGATTGCACTTTCCCCCAAAATCATGAGTCTAGGAATAGAGCATTCCTTTTTTCGATAAATTACCTTCGGAAACTGCTCGCAGCCCAAGAGAAAACAAACCATTTTCCCCTTATCGAGAGTTCCAGAAGCACTCGGTCTGGAATATGCATTAATTTCAGGGATTAGAATCCCAATGAAAGTTATGAGTGTACTTTTTCATCTTCAAGGAGATTCTTTCAGGCTTTGGGTTGGAACGAGTAAATTCAGCATCTTGCTAGCTGGTTGAGGTATTGAGGAAAGGATTTCCAACCGCACAATAAATTTCAATCGTAATCTTCCTGTTATAGTCATTATTGAGGTTGGGGGTCAGTGTGTTCTCATACGCAATATCTTAATAACCGTCCAACAATTATGTAAATAATTAAATTAAATAAATTTAGATGAGGAATGGGTTAATAACTAAAAAATTATTTTACGTTGTGTTCTAGAATAAAGTATTTTTCTCAGTCTCTCCTGGATTGAAAGGGCATGAGGTGGAGGGAAGTTACTCCTGATCTAGAAGCAGCAACAATTGGACAGATAATGATCGAACATAAAACGTTTGGACACCCATGAATTAGGTAATGGGATTCTTTCAATTCTGTTTTGATTCAGCGACATAGATGGCATCTGGCAGGCCGGGGTTCGATACCAGCTGTCAGCTCACCCAGCCGTAATTACGCTGGGAAATGATTCATGGAAGGTTTTATGCGATATTCACCCTTGAGATACACCCATTAAAAAACTGTGAAGTCGCTTCAAGGCATTAGTTTTTGTGAACATTATTAATGGGCACTCAATGGACAGCCACCCAGAAATGTTTCCAGGCCTTCTTTCTTGCCCAGTGGAAATTTCCCCATTCCAGGGGGTTGATTAAGTTACTAGTCTAATGGTGAATCACTCATCATTTCCCCACACTCCACTCTCTATGCATCCGAGCTCCAGGAGAGGGAAGCAGAGTATACTCAGTAACGGGTAGGTGAGCCCCCGGCTGGGATCGATATCCAGCCTTCCGTATGCGAGGCGGTCTCTCTACCACTGAGCCAACGGTTCCAGTAAAGAGGGAAGGGGATAAAGGAATCTACAAGTACCTTCGGGCGGCTGGCGTCTTCCGTGAACCTAATCTAAAAATTATAGTAGAAGCTTCATAGCTAGCCTGTCAGTCGTGCAGGGTACTTCTAACCTACCCGAAGGCAACAATTAAGTTACTAAAAGTATGAGCGACTCTGTTGAAATGGTTCACTGATACGTCTCGAGTATGAAAACATGTTTCTGAAATATTTCATTATTTTCACGACTGATTTCCTCCATCCCGAGAAAATTAATCTGGGTGGGTAATAATACAGCTTCATGTTTAGCATTAATCGTCGTGGGTGACAGCAGACGAAGGAATGACCAAAAGGGCTAGGAAATCATGGAGCATAAGAACATAATAGAAAGAGAACGAGAAAGAACAGAGCGCTGCAGCCAGCTCCTTGAGCCTTCTTCAAAGTCCACTTCGATGGTCGATGTTCGTATATGTCTCTGCAGCAAGCTTCAAACATCGTACTGTGTCTTACTGTCGCTCCCTGAAAGGGGGCCTTGCATTTAGCCACCGGCCCCATGCGACAGCTAATCCAAATAGTCTGGTAGGATTTGGTAGGAGAACCCACTTCAAGTCTCCCTCGAGGAAACCCCAAAAGGAACTTGCCCTGAAAATGAGTAATTATCTCTCCTGTTTCCCGCTCATTTATCAGGATATTGACCTCTCATGTCCTCCCGCCTATTATTGGAACTGAAATGATCGCAAGGAAAACAAGGAGAAACTTCTTATTGCCGTACTTTTCGAAATCTAATACACCATTCCAAAGATAGTAAGCGATCGAGAAGCAGCATCCGGAACGAACTCTTCCATATTTCCAGGGAACCATGTCAGGACTCTAGAAAGATTATTTATGTATATTTTCATTGAACCGAACCAAACCAAGAGAGCTTTTCTACGATGCAGAATTCATCATAATCACTTCGCGGAATTCAACAAGTCAACAGAAAAAGATGAGCTATAACCACTGAAGAAGCGAAAGGGAGCTCAGCTTTATTTTTTTCTTACGAATGAGATATTTACTTTCCTCTCTCCTTAACATCCAAATTCTAATGGAAAGCTATAATAGAAAGTTTGCAGTTGAGGAATAGACCGCAGTTCCGGCCTTAGGAAGAGCCCTATTTGTCCTATTAAAAGTCCTACGAAACCCGGAATGAAGCTCGACAGAAGCTTTCGGACATGTTGTCAGTATATTAATATATGAGGCTTTGTACAATCAATCAATCTCTATCGATTCACATCAGGAGGTCCTGATTGACAGTCTATGCACCATGATTTTTCCAAAAAAGAACTTCCTCCCACCCTGAAAGCAGTCATGGAGGAATCTGAACGTCAGACATTGTCGATGCCGTCAAGCTTGTACGGTTTACCTTACCCCCTGATCTCATGCGTTCAGCAAGTAGCTTCACTTCTCCCATAAATAGAACATAAGTGAGTAATTGTTCCATTGAATACTTAATGAAACCTGTTCCTGGGGTCTGGACTTTCTATTGGAGAAGGGAAAGAGAGGTAAAGGAAGGGGTCAAGAGAAATTGTTCTGTTCCGCTTCTCATGTGGTGTCCAAAACGGGACCAACCTTTTCTTCCCTCTCGATTCCCAGGTTGTGGCAGTGGTGTCAATATTATTCATTGTGCTCGCCACTATCGCTCTCGTGCTCAATACCATCCCCACCCTTCAAGAGATCGACGCGATGGGGAATCCCAAAGACAACATGTACCTGGGTCGAGTTGAAGCTGTGTGCATTGCCTGGTTCACCATGGAGTACGTCTTGAGGTTTGCCTGTGCCCCCAACAAATGGATGTTCTTCAAAGGAGCGCTCAACGTCATTGATCTGTTAGCAATCATGCCATACTACGTGACGCTGTTCATCGAAACCAACAGTCAGACAGATTCCTTCCAAGACGTCCGCAGAGTGGTACAAATCTTCAGAATCATGAGGATTCTCAGGATCCTCAAGCTTGCCAGGCACTCGACAGGACTGCAAAGCTTGGGATTCACCCTGAGGAACTCTTATAAGGAACTCGGTTTGCTCATGTTGTTTCTAGCCATGGGTGTCTTAATTTTCTCCAGCCTGTGTTATTTCGCAGAAAAAGACGAACCCGGTACCAAGTACACAAGCATTCCCGAGGCCTTCTGGTGGGCAGGAATCACCATGACGACAGTAGGCTACGGTGATATTTACCCAGAAACCGCTCTGGGGAGAATGATAGGGAGCATCTGTTGCATCTGTGGTGTTCTTGTTGTGGCTCTCCCCATTCCCATTATCGTGAATAACTTCGCGGAGTTCTACAAGAACCAGATGAGGCGAGAGAAAGCGTTGAAGCGCCGCGAAGCCATGGAACGAGCCAAACGAGAGGGAAGCATTATGTCCTTCCAACATATGAACCTCAAAGACGCCTTCGGGAAGAGCATGGAACTGATTGACGTCATCGTGGATACGGGTAAGTTGAATCAAGCGTGGCGTCAAGTTGGGGGATGGGGGGTTCTCCGCGTTGGATTCCCCCCTGGCTTCTGTGCATGTGTCCAGGTCACGAAATCTCTGAAGTGGATGCCAATAGCATGGGTGGGGATAGTGTTCGTGCTGGTCACACAGGAACCGGGTGCTACAAGAATCATGATCATTCCCTGAAAAGGAACCGCCTGACGGATTCTCCTCAATCTGAAAGAGGCCACGGGGAATTCCCCTTGGCTGCCTGCTCACCGGTCAGTTTCTTTTTCACCGTCATTGTTACCTCCGATTTGTTGAAGCCCTCTTCATCTTTGTATCATTCTTCTCCCTTTTTGTTTATACGCATTGGTCGTGGTCTTCCGGAGCTTTGATCGCAATAACAGTCGCATATTCACTAACACCACTCACATATGGTTTGAGGTGGGGACCAGTGACGGACAGGCAGTTGAAATCGGCCCGGGTGAATTGAACTCATGCTGTTCCTGACGTGATGGACGTCAGCTTCGTTGAACAAATGTTACTTCTATGGAATGAACCCCGCCAGATACTCGACGTTTCATTGCCCTTCTTTCAATTGTTCAGAGGTCTTAGGAGACCGTTGCTTTATCGAATTTCCTCCGGGCTTCATGGATAAAAAAAAAGCATTTATACTGCACCAGCGGGTACGGGGTCAAAGTTTCATTAGCATGTTTCTTAAAAATCGCATCAGAATCCCTCTCAACCAAATTTTCAACTTGAAACAGATGGATTTGTTTCCGCTCATTGCTCGGTAAAAAAAAATATATATATATATTATATATGTTATTAAATTCATCTCTTTACTACGGAAACCTTACTCTCGCGACATCCTTGAAAATTTGTTTTCTCTATTGTAATATTATAGAGTTTTTCTATGATAATGGCGAGGAAAGATCCGTTTTTCTATGATGAAAAATGAGGATGGATTCTACTGCCAAAGGAGCATATTTCACGACGTTATGGGTGCCTTTTCAAAGATAAGACAATAGGGTACTCAGGCAAAGTCGATTCCATCCCAAGTGGTGCCAAAAGCTCTGGAAAATTCGATCAAAAGCACTGTTGAAAGACTCCTGGAAGAGAATATATCAGGAAATAGTTAACATCCATTTTCCCCCTCGTAGAGAAGAAAAGTGAAAACAAATAACGATTCACTAATGCTACATACAAGTATTGAATCATTACTCGTTAATTACTTTCCCTATCAATCAGTTGGACAATCAGTTCCTCCCAACTTCGTTTAACAGCATCCAGCAACTCAATGAGAAATTTCTTAGGCTCTCAGGTCTTAGTCACTGGTAGCAATAGTTGCCCAGTAGTTAGCACTTTTCTGTTTGAGAGATTTTTGAGAATGTGACCAGCCCACTCTATATGTTAACAGTCGGGGAAAGATATGCATGCCATGATTAGAATGGAGTCGAAGGAGACTAATAGAACTCATTCTCATCTCCTTCGTTTTCTCCCCTTTTTTTCTTTATAGGAGCAAGCCAAAAAAGACAGGAAAAGCGGGAATAACGAGTTTCAAGGCTTCAATGATTGTTGCTTTTGCACAACTAAGGTAGTGAGGATTCCTATGGTAGTCGTTATTTAGTAAGTGTGGTTGAGTTGAGAAACGTCGTTGTGCTCGGTGCATGACAGTGAGCATGCTTGTCTTCTTGCATTATTTTTTCCTTTCTTCTTCCTCTTAAGCTTTTCATTCCGACAGAGACGAGAACATTCGCCTATTCACTGCACACATTAAAGGAGTGTTCCTTGTTTTCGTTGTTACCGCGCGAGTCCTTTCGTTCGGAATTAGCGAGCACAAACTCACGAAAAACCCTATATTATCATTTTTTTAAAGCCAGCCTACGAAGTCACCGGACAGTCAATTGAATGCAGCCAGCGAACGAAATCAAACTCGAGTACCAGAAGGACTAAGTATATCGAGTTCATCAATGCTTGTATTGATTGATGATATTTTTCCCCCTGCTGATCACCAACTGGCTGCATTTCAGGAGAAAACCATAGTTGACGAGGAGATCCCCCTTCGAGAAAAAATCTCCCGAAGTGACTAAAACGCTCCGCCCTACCGCACATTCGTAGGTACCTTGTAAATATTGAGGTAAGAACTCTGGGAACGCTGTTCGTGTGATTTCTCTCACTTTTCATTCTGCCCCATTCTTTTCACAGCTCCTACACTCCTGTACTCCGGACTTGCTTTCTGTCTCTGTATGACACTCGAATCTTTCCCTTTGCACATTCCAATTTCTGAAGCCCTTTTATATTTGCTTCGATTTCTCTTCTCTCGGTGTGGTTTCTCACCAGCTTCTAATCCCACTTCGTCGTCTTCCCTGCCCCAATCTATTCCTTAACCAACCTACTGAAAAGAATTATCGCCTAACTACACGTCATAGTTTAGTTGGAGAAAGTCTTGTGTTCAGAAGGCTTTTGATTGATTGCGATCGCCATCTTTCCTCTCTGCAAAAGGAAAAAAGCATAGCGATTCCTAAGCAAGTTGGCCGTCTACCTTCCATCGCGGAAATCAATTCGTGTCTGCGTGCACACAGTTCGAACTTCACCTATTCATGGTAGCAGGGAATACTACAGCGGGGAATTGAGTGATTTCCCTCGTTTTTGGTCAAGTTGCCCTTCCTCTCATTTGGGAAAATAGTGTATCTGTGATGCCTGTCGCTAAGGGAAACTGGAGAACCTGCGAGTTGCCAAGACAGCGAGCAACAGAGCGTATGTATGGAAGTCTGGATATTTTTATGGCTTAATGAAGGACTGTCATATGATACTAGGATACGATACACAATGAGTCATGAAAGGATAGTTTCGTTCCGTCTCTCTGAAAAATAGAAATCAAGCTTTTGGCAAAGAATCCCGGCTGGAGGGGTTTACACAATCATCTGAGCAGCCTGAGCATCTGAGCAAGAATTTGCTTCCTTCTCTCTGCAGTTTAGGGACACCATCCATCCAAGAAGAGCTGAAGTACAAGTATGCTTCTTTTAGACTAGAGTTGGCGTGCAAGCCTAACCCCAGGTTTATGATTGAGAGCTCTTCAACGTTTGCTTACCTGCACGAAGGCCATGACAAGTCACAGGGTGATGTCTGGAAAATGTCTCCCTTCCCTGTCTCTACTTTAGAACGAAGGGGAAATAGGGATAGGAACGAGGACGAAATTGCGCCGCTTTTACTGCCCTCTCAAGGGCTACAATGAAACTTTGATGACACTCTCCTCTTCCGACCCGAGCGGATTTTTTCCCCTAGTGGAAAGCTATCTGGAGATTGACTTTCTTCTTCTCAAACTTCCTGTCGTACTTCCTTAGATCTCATCCAATTGACTCGTACCAAGCGCACATGCATGCATTCATGTTGAATGTGGGTGATGCATTTCCTGTTTGGTGCATCTCACGAATTAATGCTGCAGCCATCACGAAGCCTTATAGTTCCTGTTCCATGGGTGCTGTATGTTGGTCAGGTGTGTTCATCATTTACTAAAGTTCCTGTGGTTATCTGGAACAGATTTGAATTGGTAACTCGTAAATATTCGGGGTGGCTCAAAGTCACTATCATCATCAGAAAGTGTTCTTCCGCGTGCTTCATAAAAAAGCAAAATAGTTCATTTCTAGCATGTCGCTTCAATGTCAACTCCTACGTGAGCTATGAATTCTTATTATGGTGTCAGAGTCTTGCTGCCCTCCACTGTTTTCATCATAATATCCTGGCACCTTGACGGCAAAGAAAAAAAACACGCGCTCCCGATGAACCTAGGTTATTTCTGCAGTGATCCCCGGTAATGAACGCATCCATTTGCACAGCCTCAATGGCAGGCAGATGTGCATGAGTGAGAGATCAAGGATGTTCTGGATTCGAATGGAGCAAGTGACAGTAAATTAATGAGCGCCCTCTTAAAGGATGAAGAATCGCGTGAAGATTCTGCAGATGAGTAAATTTTCTAATAGTAACACGTGTCTGAGGCATGCATGAGCAATATTCTCATGAACTTTATCAACGTGACAAATAACCCCCATTCAAATCCGAAATGGGATGAATTCGTGTTGCAGAACATAAAAGAGCTTATCGATGCGGACAACCTGATGCCAGAAGGGACTAGCGACTTGGGTCGACATGTTGCCCTCGAGATGAAGACAGGTGAAAGTGGAACTGGTAATGGGGGTGGTGGTGCTGGAGCTGGATGTGGAGGGGGAGGCGGAGCATGGGGTGACATGGGTAGCATCGGAAGCTCGGACACTTACGCCACTTGTACCTCGGAAGCTGACCTCACAGCAGCTGTCAATGCAGCTGAACCGGCTCAATCTCCGCTTCTCTCTCAATCTCCTTCCGTCTCAGCACATCCGAAGAATCTCATCGTGAATCCTATCGAGGAACAGACCTGCCTCAAGTTCCGTAGAACCCGCTTCCCTCAAGTGAGAAACCTACTATAGGCACCTTTTCCGCACCATTACTTGCCATCGAGAGATGCTTCATTCTTTCTGTCTTTCCTCCTTTCTTGCTTTGTACAAAGGGCACGAAGCCGAGAACGAGATTTGGAGTGGCCAATGCCGTCCACGAAGCAACGGGCCGGTCATTATCCATAAGCCATTCTTCGACCTCCTCCTCCTCTAAAGGTCTGTTATCACTGATCAGAATCCTAGATGATTTTGGTCAGAAAAAAACGTTGTTTTCTTACTTTATTATTATTGCAAATATACACCTTACAAAATCGATTCAGTCTAATTGGATGGTTTTGAGAGACTGGATCGTATTTCAGCAGTGGTCATCTCTGCGAGGCATTCAGTTTCTCAGTCACATGCTACACCCCCTGCAACAGCTCTGTGATATTGCTTTGAAAATACAATAATTCATGGTGAGTCTATGCACGCCTATAGCTTCTCTCCCGGTTTCCCCTATGGACTCGATCATTAACAATTTCCTTCTTCATAAAATCAAATGAAGGTCCCGAATCCTGCTCAACGAGGTTGCCTTCCTGCAGTGGGAGAGGAAAAAGAAGTCTGGCTGCCTTGTATGCCCCTGACAACAGCAAAACAAAGCAAAGCCTGTCATCCCTGCTTCAGAAAGGATTCCCCTCCTCAGTGAGATTCCCTCTGTGCCTCTCTCTCTACTAGCACATTGATCCACATCCTACGAGGGGAATGTCCCATTCCAGGTCGAGTGAGCGGTGGCCAGGTTCCTTCTGCTGTCAACTTGTCTCATCTCGATGGCAATAACAGCTCGGATAAGATCGAAGGCCGATCTCCCTGTGATCCATATTTTTTTTTACCTCTTTTCATAGTGTTCTACTGTGATGATCAGTTGCATGAGTACGCTTATATAATGATCGCGGTTTTCAAATTTTAACTCCTAGGGTTGAAAAAGATGTCAAGTTGCAAGTAGCTCAAGTTGCTTCTAGAGGAAATTCTCAGTTGACCTCTCGATCAGCGGTTAGAGAGTATGTTATTATTGGAGCCTCTTTCTAGCCAGTTGGTATGTGATGATATAGGAGGGTTTTTCGCCCTAGAAGTAGCCCAGTGTAGTTGAAACTCTGATGAAACGGGAGATTGAGATTATTTCTTCCCGTGTGAATTGCAATATGTGAGGAGAGAGTGAGATAGTGTGTGAAAAGCTAAAGCACATGATGGACCGACAGAGTTTACGGACGTTTGGTCTTCCACTGATAAAATGAAACACAAAATCTGAATTGGGGATCTCAGCAAAAAAAGGAAGGTTGCGTGCACGAGCCCCTCCCCAGAATTGACAAATGACGAGGGGATCGCCGAGGTGGGAGGCCGTTCAATATTTTTTAACAGCTTGCCATTAGGGCTAATGCCGTTTTATAGTCATTTTCATCCCTTCTTTCTACTTAGAGTACCTTAGTGGATATAACAAGCTTCCGCCGTAGGAGAAGCGCTATTCCGAAACAAGATTGGAAACGGCAATGGAAACCGGAACAATATTATGTGAAGGTTGTAGGTGGCAGCTGCTTCATAGTTGGGTTAATGCTGTAAAAAAAAATTACTTAGATTCCCTCGAGGTTCTCTTAGTATTTAGGAAGGTGAAAACCCTCTTTCTTGCTCAGTGATTTAGTTGCCAGAAGGAAAAAAAATCAAATTGAGAATTGAACATTATTCAACGCTTCATGTCCTTTCCTTTCATTTCCTTGTTCTTCGACGCACTCTTTTCTCACCCCTGCAGTCGCACAGTCTGGATGAGATATTTTAGAATGTTGCACCTATTTATAAGGACTATTTTACATACTTGATTGAATTTGCATATGATTGCTCTGTTGTGCCTGTGCCTGTTCCTTCCTGAGCCCCATTCTTGCCATTCATTCCTTGTTCATTCCTCAGGAAATACCGATGAACTTGTAGCGTTAGAGATAATAATAATAAAGAAAAGCACGAACATGTAGGATAGTCTCGGAGTTGGTGCATGCTTAGAACATTTCCAGCTTAGTTATTTCCCCTAGATGACATTCGCAGTTGACGTCCTACTGTCTAGACTCGACATGCTTCCTATCAACTCTTGTTCTGCTTCCTTCTGCATCAAATATGTGACTGACTCGTTTACGATAATTCGAATCGAAGCATATCATGATTGCCTCCCTCTATTTTCATCTATTCATGCCTGTGTTAGAGTTGATTGGAAAAAGAATAAAACAACTTCCACATCTTTCCGAAGCCCATCCGTCTCTCTTTTCCGTTCGGATAACATGTCTTGTTTCCCCTCTTGTTTCATGCCTGCAGCTTCCACCTGAACCGATGTGCAAGGAAAAGTCATTGTCCATAAGGCATGAGACCGCCGCTACAATGCTTGACTTTGAGGGCGGTGGTTTTTTTCCTCTCTGTCTCTCTCTCTGAGGACCTTCTTTCCTTGCTTCTTTCCTTCTTTGTCTACTGTCCTTCCCTCTGCTTATTCGCATGCGTCTGGGATTCAAAAGAAAGAAAAACGAGACTCCCCTCCTCTCTATAATGAGAAAAAATATTGACACACTGAGAAGATTGACCTGCTGTCGGGCCAATACTGTCAGTATGTCAGTCTCCTTCACCATCATTAATTACTGATTCCCGCACATCGTCGCCTCGCATGCAAGGTTGCTGTGCTGTCAGTAATTAATTTTGTCGCTGTCCATGCAGTCCAGATGGGAAAACCACGGCAACAAGTTGGGAATGAAAAATATTACTGTCAGACATTCCAGAAGTGAATGAATGAATGAGAGGTTCTCTTTCGCTTTAAGAGGTTTTTTTTTATAATATAAATTCCTAGTTGACACAATAAGGTAGGTTTTTTCCTGCTCGTTCCAAAACTATCTCCATTCCATGAGTGACTGGCTATATACCGAAGCTTTAATGCCTTATCGCGGTTAGATGGCGTTGACAGAAGTCAACGAGGCTCTAATATACCTTATTCGAAAGGTCACCTATGCAATCTTGCTCCCTACTCTCGACTCACTTTTGCTACAGCTTTCCTGTGAGGAAGGATGATATTGTTTTCCTTGTCAGAATAAGTCTGTGACTTGCTTGCAATGTACCTCCACTTCGAAAGACCAAATAAAAAGGGAAATAAACCACGAAACAGGTCCTCATCTTTCAGATCTTCGAGGTTTTCGAGGAAATAAAATCCTGGAAGACTCTTCCACTCGAACCCTTCATTCCGCATGCAGCGCCGGGCCCGATATGACACTTTCGGCCGTGTCGAGTTGTTTGCGAAGTTGTTGATGGCTCCCCCATTATTGATAACCCGCGTGCAGGGAGAAGTTGGAGAGATGGGCCGGGAAATAGATAAAGCACGGGAGGGGACACTTGAAAGTGCTGGTGGGAGGTCCCTAGTCGAGAATGCGTCACGTCCAACCAGATTCCCTCCCTCATACCTGATAATCATAAGTCCTTTCAGTTCCCGTTGCCATTCCGAGCCGCTGTCGTTCAGTGTTTCGAAATGGAGTCGCCGACGAATCTCCTACAGCCTTTCTTCTCGTTTAACCCCGAGGAGAAGCCGAAGGTGGAAGAGTTCCCCCCTTGTGGAGAAGACTTGCCATCGGTGAATCACTGTCAGGGATTGAACAGTTCGAATTCACCTCAGTCCAGCCGAATCTCTCCTCACGATCCATTCTGGACGATGGATTCTGGATTCCATGCGTGTCCTGTCCCCATTCAGTATCTCAATTCTCAAATGACCCCTGGACATGAAGAATACCAGGATCGGAGCGGCTGGGATTGCGTGGATCCAAATTTCGTGGATGTCCCTGAAGGTCCTCCTCCTCCACTCCCGGTGCCTTGTGCTGTTGACGGCTTCGATGTTCCCTTTCAAGGTGACTATGGGTTTTATGAAGAAAGCGGAGATGCCGATGGAGACAGCGGAACCGGGACTTGGGATATGGATTGTTGGACGGAAGCGAACTGCTGTAATGGAACCAACGGCATCAAAGAGGAAATGTACGGAGAGGAGAGGAAACTCTTGAATTATCCTGTCATGGAAGAAATGCCCTCCAAGTGCGAAACAGCTTCTGTCAGTGCTTCCAGCCCCATGGGTAGCTCTCTGGACGACGATGAGCTATTGACGCTTCCAGTCCGCGAGTTCAATCGACGGATGCAGGGTATGCCACAACCCAAAGTCCAGATCTACAAACAGAAGAGAAGGACTCTAAAAAATAGAAAATACGCCCAGATCTGCCGGACGAAGAAGGTGCAGCTGAGTCAGGAGCTGAAGATGCAGAACACAGAACTCAAGAAGAAACTGGATGAGAAAGAATACCTGCTCAATAATGCGGCGAGGAAGGTCGACTCTTTGGAGAAGGAATTAAACGCCTGTAAGCATGAAAGGGACACTTTGAGGCTAGAAAATGACGCTTTGAAGCAAGAAAGAGACGTTTCGAGGCAAGAAAATGACGCTTACAAGAAGAAGCTTCAAGAGCTTCTGGTATCCGGAAGGGGCTAATGTCTCTTCTGAGAAGTTATCTGTGTGTGTTGTCTTGGATGTGGACTGTTTCTGTTTTTTTTTGTGTCGTTTCACATTTTCATGAGGAGTGGGGCTTGTCCTGCGTCCCTTCCATTCCCCGGTGCATTCTCCTTGCAAATATCGAGGTAAAAGTCTTCGTGAAACATTTCATGACCATGCATAATTGATCTCCTTTTAAATGTTAATGTTGCTTTTTTGTTGGGTTTTGTAATTTCCCTGTGATCCCATGCGATCCAACCTTGAAGGCTTTTTCTCTCTAGGCCGGCTCAGTGCAATAGTTCGTTTTGAGCAAGACTAGAATCGATCGTGACTCTTCGCGTCTTTTATACAGGTGCGCCCCCGCGGCCCTCCTTCCATCTAGATGCTTTAGAAACGGTTTTTCCGGTTTCAACGAATAAGAAAGATTCATTCTTGGAAATTTCGCTGCCTTTCATTCCCGTCTTCGAAGCCTTTCCTTTGTCTCACCTTGCATCTGTGCGAATCTGACGCAGGCGAAGAATGCGATAGGAAGAGCCAAGTTCCTGTCTGCCCTGTTTGAAGAAAACAATCAGCCAAACAGCCTGACGCTCGTCGTCAACACCTTACTAACGTGCTGGGATTCTGCCAGCTGCTCGGGTGACGGGGTAACGCTTTTGAAAATTTTCCCAGGCGTGACCTTGTTGAACTTTCTCACTTCCGCCAAAGAAGGCGTCGACGATACAATGTCCATGACATGTTTCATAAAGATGGCATGCAATAACGTTTACTGTAACATTTTACAAATTCATGCTACTAGTAAATCGGAATTAATCATCTGTTTTCTCTACCGAAAATAATTTCAATTTAGGCTTCCGCAAAAAAAAATCGATAGGACTCTGGAGGTCGTCATTGCATGCTATCTTTGAAAAACGCAATTGAATTTATTGCATTAAAGCTGGATTCTTCAGCAACTTCAACAACCGCAACTTCAGCATCCCTGTGCATGTTCAACGCCTATTTCGTTTTGCCTGGAGAAAATTCATGGGACAGATGTTAGAGAACATGAGCTAAAATAACAAGCTGAACCGAGCCCAGTGCTGTGGCGAGTCTCCATTGAATGTACCATCTTAAATGATAGATCCACAGGCGAAATAATTGATGGATACGCCGACAAACGGACGGAGGAGGAGGATGCATAGACAGTCTATGGTTGGTGCAAAGAACCTTGTACCCGATCAAGCAGCCACTTTCATTTGGACGAATGGTGTCATCAAAAGTGCTTGAATCCCCACAATGTCGATAGCTAAATCTGTTGAACAGAATTCGTTGAATGGGGAAAAAACAGAATGTTACTCACGTAGAAAATGTCTACGGCAAATCTTTACTTGAAGAACTGATGCAGAAAGATCATGTCGTCTCCAAGGCATCAGGCTGGAATTCTTTCTCTTTTCCTCCTCTCTGAAATGCCCTTTTCTTCCGTTTATTTGAAACTTCACGCTCGCTACATATTCTCTATTTGCTTTTGCAAAACTTACGAGCTACTTCATGGAGGTGCGGAGTTGCGAGTCTGAGAGAGGACTTATAGGATAAGAATAATCAAGTGAAATCCATTTTTACTTTCCATGAAATCAAGAGGAGTTTTTTGAAGCACAAGCCTTTTACTTATAATGTGGAGCAGCTACAAGAAATGAGAAAAGGCAGTTGTTGTATCTAGTCCCACGACAGTTGCTTTGTGATTGTTGGACGCAGTGGCTGTGAAGAGAGCCATGATGGCATGGGAGAAGAAAGACTTAAGAAGCGAAGAGTTGAGGTTGAGGTCAAGGACAAACCCCATTCTCTCTTCGACTTACCGTCTTAAACATCAAATCGAGGAAGAGATTTTCCAGTCAAGTTCTACTCCTTTGCAAAAGGTCTTTTGTGTGGATTTCCCAATCATTATGGCACAAGGTTAACATTTCAAAGCCAGAAAACTGCTTCTTTGAACGGATTCGATGGAAGCTGCGTTTGCAAGCCCGTCTCCATTGAAGTAGGATATGACTGCCTGCTGGCAGCCCAGGAGGATAGGCCAGCCCAATGCACTTCACCTTCACAGCTCAGCAGCACTGACTTCATTGTAAGGAGCGACACCTTCACTCTCAAAGACTCGGCTGTTACTCCCTCCGTATTCCTGTGGGTTATTTGCCTTTGCAGGCTGATGCCGACGAGGCAGAGATGCAGAATCTAGGACACGATAATTTAATTAGGGATAACATCGTATTTCTTAGCAGCAGCGTCCATTATCTTCTCCCTTGACTCGTTCTAGAGTGATTCGATTAGATACTTGACCTCCTCCGACCTATTTTTTGCGTACGACTAGCCGTCAGAAGCTTCCCCAATAAAAATGGTTTTCGACATTGAATCTTTCTGCTATGCATTTTCAATATGATTCTCAGACCTTTCTTTTATTATGCTTATCCGCCTGCCCCGAAGTATTCGATCGGCACGGGGTGAAGAGAGAGTGAGTAGGGCCATCTGTTGAGCCGAGGGAGAGGAAATCGCCTGAAAACTCAACTGTTCTGGCCTGTTTGGACGGGTTGCCTTTCCCTTCCTGTCTGGCATTTATCCATACGCCACTTTCAGTTCCATTTCATTCACGTTGGCTCCATTGCCAGGGTGAGATAAGAAAGGGAACATGCGTACTAATGCAAAAAATGTAATATATTTCGACTTGGCAAGTATTCTAGTGAATCGAGTTTTGAAAGTTTCGAATCCACCCCGAAGACTTCTTTCTTCGCATATAAGACGCTGGTGTACTGATGGAAGCAGGAAGAAAATGAGTACGTCGAGAGTAATCAGCATCTTCTTCGAAACTCCCCATTACTTCTCTACGTGGTTTTGTGCCGTGGTGATGCGACACCAATCGAGGAAATGGAAACATCCTGCTGCACTGGATCGATTTTGTTCGCTAGGAGGAAAGGCGAGTGGAGGTGGTCATATTCGATTGGGAATAGGAATCAGTCCCTCCAGAAAATGAAAATACGAGCGCGCCACTTAAGAAAACTGATCGGTGCCTGCTGAGAAGTGGTTCATATGAACGCTCGTTTAGTGAACGCACAGTGTGTTCAAGTTGAGAACCATTCCACAACAGTGACCTACATGTTATCATTTTAAAGAATGGTCGTAATTGCTGGAGAGAGAGGAGAAGAATTATTAAGGAAGGAGATCGAGAAGAGGGAGCATACAGGCGTCTGCTCTTGGGACGTGTTGTCCAGACAGAGAGATTTATTTGGTCTACCTTTTTCCTCTACCCTATCAGGGTTTCTCAGTCTGGGCTTGGTCGAACCCAAACACGCAAGCCCGTCTCCCTTTGGTGGCGCAACAAAAAACGCGTCCCGTTTGACGCTTTATAAAACTCGCTGTGAATGATCTTGGTTCGTAATGTTTTCGTATTACGTTGGAAACATCACAAAATTTGTTTCCTGAAAGTTTCATGTACCTAAGTTTTCCGATTAAAAATCGACAGTCGTTCAAAGTGGAGAAAAAAATTTATAAAATTGACTTGCAGATATGCCTGAGAATCACCCCGAAAAGGGAAATTTCCCATTCCAACGAAATATAGTTATGCCTAAATACTGTTGACATTTTAAATTTCTACTAAGTGCGGAGTTGACGAACGTTTATGAATGTCAATTTATTATATAATGAATTTGGAACTGGATAAAATCGTTTGGAAATGAGAAAGACTCATCATAAATAATAGGAAACAATTTAAATGCATTTCTCTAATCGCATTCATGAGTTGTGGTTTTATTTTGGCAAAGGTTGAAGCTGCAGAATCCCCGCATACGTTCATGAAAGCTTCGTACCGCCCGACAGACATGCTGAGAGACAGACATGCCGAGAGACAGACTCACAAACAGACACACACGTAGACAAGCAAGGTTGAAAGAAAAGAACCCTCAATGAGATCGCATGTCATGATTTCAGCATCCAGAATTTAATTGGTAATTGGGCAGCAAAAGAGATGTAACTCCTTTCGAAACATAAGGGCGAAAAAGGCCGAGGGACAGTGCATCCCCAGCAGACAGAATGCAGATATGCATTCTAGGCCAATCGTCCAAGTTGGCATACGTGATGATACTATGTAGAGCCGCCCTGCTGGAATACATCACATGCGAAAGTTGATAAGCCTGTTTACCAACAAAGAACTGTTTCCTCCCAAGTGCCGACCCGTCCAAGGATATCGCGTGGCATCAATAAGGAACGGCCGCCAGTTTGATCGACGAGGAGCGGATGTGGAGGAAGGCTAACGATCATCCGTCAAGCCCACTGCAATGCCCTGGCACTTGGATGAAATGATAACTGACGTCAGAGGCAAACATTTTGGCAGGTCGTCAGGCGAAGAACAACGAAGGGGGAGGGAGACGAGCGAGAGAGCAGGTGGAAATAGAGCCCAGACGGACGCGAGGAGCACAAAAGAGGAGGGAGACCATCACCTCGTAGTCAGTCTCTTCCCCACCCGCATTTCGCACGACGCGATTGTTCAACCTTTCGTCTCTCTCGCTGTCCCTCCCCTCATTGGAAAAAGTGTGGTCTGCGCAACAGAAGGCACGTGAGCATTTCGTCTCCAGCGAAATCCCAAAATGGTTTTCGGTGCAATTTAAGTCGTTTGCAAGCATTAGACATTTTGCCGTGAGCCGTTCCAATTTAGTGCACACAATAGTTACGTTGCCGTAAGCTAATTCTTTGTTGCCTTTCTTTTACGAATAGTCCGTTCCAAAGTAGTTTCGAGTGAATTCATACGAAGGAAAGGATCAATCATTAGCAGTATCGCATTTGACACTGGTAGCACATTGAATTGAATTTTTTTCTCCGCTTTCTGATTTTTGCATTAGAACTGTAACAAATAAACCAGTTTTTAATGGAGAAGTTCTACCTCAGCTGCAACGTTGTTTGGATTCAGAAATCTGATACTCCCCGGAATTGAACCGTGCCAAGGTTTCAGGTCATCGAGGTCCCTCTCTCTTTCTATGTTAAGGCATGTACTGCTAACGACACCCTGGTGCCAATTTGGCACCGACAATGTTAACAGGCGAAACCTGTTCAATCAACTTTTGACGTGTGATTCGGGTGCCTGTTCTAACTCAGAGCAAAACAACTTCTTCTCCGCTCTTGACTGGGTTCGAGGCAGGGAACAAAACAAAATATGCCAAAAACATCTGGCACCTAGCAGCAGATTCGGCCTGGTGACGAAGAATGATTCGGGCAGGCAGGAAATGGGGCAGACTCGCTCTGCTATCTCATTTTGTTCTCCTAATCTAATAAATACAGAGGCAGAAATCGATCGAGCCTTCAAAAAATTTTTAATCTGTTTTTTTTTTTTCTCTCTCTTGTCATAGAATGGCAATAGGTTACATAATTCCCGTGGCTAGACTGGATGTCTTCTGTTAGCTGAAACCATATTTCCAGACGAGGAGTTTGATATTTCGTGCAGTATTTCCCATTCTCTGTGCGGGAGAAACGAGTGAGGCTTGATCTAATCCATTTACTATCAGATATAAGAAAAGATCATGTTGCAAACCAGTAAAAAAAATACGTATTCCCTTATTGGCCTCCCAAGAGCTCGGAGCCGCTCCTGGTATGCTTTCTGTGATTTTCTGACAAAAAGCTATTAGTCAGACCGAGGATGGAAATGATTATGCAAAATTCAGGTACCATGAAACGGTTCCAGTCCACTGATCATTCGTATTAAAAGATGCAGGGCAAGTTGTTTTAAGCTTCATTTTAGGCATTGAAAGGAATGCCAAGTTTCCTGATCATGTCTTTGAAAAAAAAAATGTACCCAGCTGACTTATTGCCTTTTTGTTAGAGAAGATCTAATCAATTGAAGTTACTGTAACGATAGTGAAAATTGATTTTAGGGTAGTTCACAGCCGTAGATTCGACTGTTACATGAATGGCTCTTTCTATGGTGGGAGGCGGAGGGGTTGGGGGGAGTGTGGCAAGTACGTTCGGTTGTCTCATACGAAATATCCCATTATTCGTACCTGTATTTGCCTAAGGATTTTTTCCCTGCCAGAGAGCCTCCAGAAAGACCCTTTAGGTAGCTGTCCCTCACATTTCCACTTTAATGCCAGATGTCATAGCTACTAGAGCTGCCCAAAACAAGTCTATTCATACTCTCTAAGAAGAGACCTATTCAGAACCTAAATTGCCTGAAGAATTTGAATGGAGATGTACGAGAGACCAAATCTCGGGAAGGAATTACATAGTCCCGGACAAAGGACAGGTTTCTAAAGCAGATTCTGATATTGAACCATGTCCTCAACTGCGAGCGAAAGAGGCATTTTTTGCTATATGATACTTAGAGGGCATGTAGATGATCGATCTCAAAGGTTATGGTGACTGGTGAACAGGCTTTTTTTTTTACTTTTCCCCCCTTGTTTTCCTACCTGTCCATCGATCCACTGGAAGATGGATGACTATGACGGAGGAAGTGGCTGCCATTATGTAACGAGCAGCGACACATACGACACACGAGAACATGAATGAGATACCAATCTAGTGAGTTTCGCACAGCGCCCGGAATATGAGACCACGCTCTGTTTAAACTATGTCTTCTCGCATTATCCCGTGCACAGCAATATGGTGCCTTCCGACATGCACTAGACTTTCCCAACGATTCAAAATTCTTCGTTTTGATTAGTTTTGCTTAGACAGATGACTGACAGGTCTCCTTGGGCGAATTAACATAGCATTTCGAAGAAACCCTTGCCAGCTAAAAGGAAAGAAAGTTGGATCTTTGCCGGTTTAAATGTTAACGACTTTCGTCAGTGACACACGACCGTGCCAGGATTCCAACGGGATCGCCAAGGTCAGAGTTGAGGATAAGCCTTTGAAACCTCTGAGATTTCAGGCGAGATCTCGTACCATCGTCCCATGGCTTCTAAGAATCCTTTTTTATTCCGTGCCGCGATGTCCCCATCGCGTTATCAAGTCTCCGCTCGCACTAGCACGGCAGACGATGTTTTGATTTCACCGTCGATGAGAGCATCATAACATCTGTCGAACACGAGGCCGTGGTCCGTCTGTATCTGGCATCGAGTTTCCCTCTCTGAAGTTACCATGTATACTTCCTTGAACCTCTAGGAATTGATGTTGAGATTCTGTTTCCAGAGATGACTGACTCGGGAGCCGTGACGCTGCGGGGGAAAGGCGGATCGCGCTGGAATAGGCCGAAGAGCCATCTGTACGAGTACAACTACGACTACGGGTCCAACTACTATCGCTCCATGATAAACTACTTGGACGCAAGGAACGGAGGGGAGAGGGGCCTGGAACGACCAGGACCAGAGACTTGGGGAGAACGGGCCCTCAAGTCCTACCTAGAAAGGGCATATCGCAAAGATCATCTGAGAGAACCCGGACCCGACGAGCAGCTCCTTTACCACATCCGGCGATCAACTACCACATATATCCATCACGCCAAGAGCTATTCAAGGAGGCTGACGACTCAAGTGAACCTTGACGCCATTTTGATGTAAAAATCCTTCCCAATCACCGACTTATCTCAGTAGATGAAATAGGTTGCGTTTCACACGTCCACTTTAGCTTCCCTAAGGGCTGAAATTTGACTGTGATGATTTGTCACCGATGCAGGAAACTAGTTTTCTCTTCCCGTCCAATATTAGAATTATAATTATTTTTTCTTTCTCCTCCCCCCCCGCCCTCCCAAACTCCCTCCCGTCTGTACTGCCCCATGTAAGACCGTCTACGCTTATATGGAGATTTTTCGACACTGTTGATTTGAATTCTCAATACAAGTCCTGCTCCTGTAAGCGCTGAATCATTTCATTTTCATAGAAGCTCTTTCCCACACTGGTGGAACATTTTCGTAGAGGTGTGTATCAACCACACTTCATTGCGGAAACACGAGTTGAACAAGTTGATGCATGGCTCATCGGTGTGCTGCGCTCTATTGTTTGCGATGCGTTCCATCCATGCAGCATGTATCATACATGTACGATGTACGTTTCACGAGAACGTTTGACCAGTGTTCATTCCATGCATTCAAGAATACGCGATAAACTGGAGACCCCTGAAACTTATCTTCTTGAAGATTGTATCTTTTCTTCTCCAAGGGAAGAAATATACAATCGAATCAAGCCACAGGTTGATTTCAACTTAGTGTTCAACAGCAGTTCAGCTGAGATTCAACTGCAGTCGTTCCACTGTTCCAGCTGCTTCGAAGCTCCAGTCGAATGAAACAATGATTGGACTGAGCTAAAACTGAGATCTTGAAATCGCTATTTCAGTCATGGTTTAATCAGTGTTCAGCAGGGAGTCTCTTCTCGTGAGTCGTAGGCGTAAGAGTTCTAGTATTTTAAATCTTGCTCGCACCTCTGACCATTGCGAATGATATGACTGGAATGAGGCATGCAAACTTGGGAACGTATAAACACCCTATCCTCCCATGTGACCTTCGCCTCATGCTACGGCGACCGGACAAGTGACGAATGGAAACATGTCCATACAGAGTAGGAAAAAAAACCTGAGTTTTCAACGATACACTACACTGCACTCACCGCTTATATTTTAATGCGGTTTGCTGCATTTGAAAGAGGAATGAATAAGCTTTAACATTTTGTACTTTCATTTCAAATATCTTCAACAGTTTCAGGCATTCGGAAGCTTATATGAATTGCAAACAAAAGCTGCGTTTTTTTTGCAGCAGTGTGGATGGACAGGCGGCGGTTGAAGGTCACATGCATGAGTCCGAATGGCAACGCAATTTTTGTTTGTTCATATGACCCCATGAATTTCTAAAACTATCTAAGAAGACTACCGAAGCCGACTACCGAAGAAGGTTGAAGGGTCGAAAGTGATCCTGCTGACCCGCCAATTGAAAAGGATCCTCACTGCTTCTGAAATGTTATTTAACTTGCTCAGAAAGGAATGAAATTTGTCACTTTGAGGGAGCAGAGTCGTGACGAGGTACCAAGATTGTGAACAATCTGTACAATGGCTTCACTTTGCCCTCAAGCTTTTCCTGTCACTCTTCGTGTTCGTGATTCTGCCGGGAGGGAATTCGCCTCCTCCCTCTTTGCGGGACAGACTCGTTTTGTCCTAAATAACAGCACATCCTCAAATTTCACGAAGAACGGGAGGGATCCCTTGAAGCCCTGCTGAGCACGCGCTCTTCCCTCTGGTCTCTTTGTAACACCCTGAGTCGGTTCATGATTTTGGGGCTAAATTGACGCTCCTTCAACCTGGGATCAAACCCATAGAAAATACATGGGGATAGCCCAGATTAAAATAGCCCTGGTTCAATTTTTCATTCTTCACTCTGCTCCCTTTACCGCATTGATTGGCCTTTCCAGAGAGGCAGCAGGAAGATCTCACGCATGTCAATTGTCTTTCGCCTCTTTCGTCTCCTTGAAAGGTACAGTGAGATAAGTGACGTCATCACAAATTAGTTTTAATGTTGCCTTTTTTTTTTAATCCCTGTGCTTCCTACCTCGTTTTGAAAAAAGCAACGCTGATGTCATCCTCGAGCATACGTGTAATGCGGAAGCGCAAAATACGTGGGAGACGAGCTCGGCCCGTCGCACTAAGTCGCGCCGAGTCCATGCTTCTTTAGCGCTCTCAAGGCCGTCGTGGTGTCGTCTGAGGATGATGCACATGCAGCGGCGGAGTTCGTGACTTCTTTGTCCGGAAGACAGAAAAGTAAAGAAGAAATGAACCCGATACAGTTTTCAAAAAGTAGAGAGTTACATTTATGCAGTGTGCAATTAGTAAATTCAAAAAAAAAAACTTTTCACAGTTTTAGGAAATTATTCTGACAAATTTTGAAAATTTTCGGAAATAACTTTGAAAATAACTTCCTTTTTACTGTATGAGAACCATCATTCGGTCAGTCTCCATGCATGCTTCACAGTTCGGCCGCGGGGGACTCCGTTCTCTCTGGGTCTATTTTTAGGTGACTGTACTATCCCTCAACTCCCCTTATTCCCTCCAGGATATGTGTCTCGGAGTGAAAGCCTATTTAAATTGAAGCTGAACTATGGTTCAGCTTCAATTCTTGCTGCTCCCTTGATACCACGGGGAAAGACGCCGTAATCGCAGTGATATCACGACGTGAGAGCCACAAAGTGACAGGGAAAGTACTTTGAGTCCACTTGCGCCAAAGATGAAACGATCATGAATAGAGGCAGCCTCAAATTGTATAAAGCAGGCTCTTAGGGTGCATTGAGGAGCAAATGAAAATTTCTCTTTCCCAGGTGATATTCTGCTGATTCGGATTTTGAAAGACGTCTTTCGGGACACAATGACGTGAAAACGAGTCTCCTAGACCTAGACCGACTTTCCTGTCATCTGAGAGACATCAAACCAATGACAAATCCAATGAACCGATCAGGAGCCTCTGAACCCTATTCACCATGCCGGACATCTGAGATAAAGACAGCACTGGCTGCTGGTCAGGGCGATTGATTATATTCTACCTGAACCCGATTCGGGCCTGTTCGGACCGAGAAATTCCGCATCGAATCGGGCCTCAAGCCCCATTTTATGCTTTTTATGTATTTATTATTATCTTACTGGTATGTTCAGAGCATATTGTAAGAAATAATCAGAACTGCGTAAATGATTATAACCCCTCTGTGGAAGTGGTTGGCAGGACGCTGTGCGCCCCCCCCCCCCCCCCCCCCCCCCCCCCCNTAATGTTGGAATGGTGGGGGTGGGGGGACGTTCGTGCCCCCCCCCCCCCCCCCCCTCCGGCCCGGGGGTCGAAAGTTTGGCAAGAAAAATTCGATTTAGCACCATTTTCGAGTCAAAATTTTGTTACCAGATGTAATTCTTACCCAGTTTTGAACTGCTCTTATTCCAATTCAGAACTGCACATTCATTTTACAACTGCACATTAAAATATGTCCTGCGTATGTTAAGTTGAATGGCGTACACAGGATCAGTTTACTTGCAAATTAATTTCTTAATGGGGGTCTGCAATATGGGAAGGAGATGATCCTTGTAGAACAGTTTGAGTTTGGACTCAACGCGAAATCAAAGTAGTTTATTTAAAGTGCTTTTCGCCAATTGAGGAAGTTCAAATGAGGCGTTAGTGCTCTGTGTTGGTGTATTCTGTTATTGCTGAGTGGCCTTTCCTGCCACAAACGTCGGTGTTAACGCCAGTACAAACGTTAACATTCGGTACCCAGCTATCATCCCGTATGGTCTAGGCCTGTTCCATTTTGCTTCTCGCTCTCTTTCGACGTTCGAGGGCTTTCATACCAGAATAGGCTTAGGCTAGACTGGGTATGGGACACAATCGTACGAGTCTGGTTTTACCGCCTTCGCAGTTTGGATGCGACCTGCGATTAAGCCTACACTCGCGATAGATCGATATAACTTGGCCAGGGATAACGATACTTGAATTTATGGAATAAGGTCTGAGCTGAATCAACTTTCTGATCTTCAGCTTCAATCTCGACTCAATAATCATTCCTTACTAGGCCAAATACTGATCTCCCGGATCATTTCTGGCCGAGAAGCGTAAAGTTTTAGGCAAGCACGGATATTGAACTCCTGCTGGTGGAGATTTCCGTAACACCCCATGAAGTAAACGGAAATCTCTTCATACTAACATCAAACAAGGAATTCGATGGCATTCCGCATTTACCAGTGTCACACTGACACGGCAGGCGTGGTGGACATAAGCAGGGGCTCAGCCTTCATAACACTTTGGAAAATTGTTTGTTTGCGCGTACAATATCTTAGCCATGGAACACAGTTCATCTTCCATCTGACAGTTTACGACGTGAAAGTAGGGCTTGAAGCAAGTTCTAGACTTGGTGATTTAGCTCGTATTTAGCACATTGCATTACGTTTTTATCTGTTTTGCACCGACATAAGCACCTATTAGCAATTGCAATGGGAATCAACTGTGCGTGATTGATCCAACCGTCCTAGCCTCAATGTGGGAAGTCATGACGGACGTGTAGGCCCTATCTCCAATTCTCAGACCATTCTTGAGTGACGAAGTCATGTCATTGATGGGAACTGTAGGGTAATGGATATGCTTGTTTTTTGCGAAAAAAAAGTATGGGTCTGAATAGCAATGGTGAACGGAAAGACTCCTCCAGTTCTAGAAATGCTCTCTAGTTAAAGAGGGAAAAAGTCTGTGAGGGATGACTTCAAAGATATGTTTGCTTCAAACATCGGTCGATACGGAGCGAGGAAGTTCCAACTGAGGTGGTGGGAAACTAACCTTGGGTATCATTCGAAAGTTTCATTGCAAAGGAGCCCTATTCAATTTGCAGGCAAGTAACTGAGAAATACTTCCTTACTGGAAGAATAGTGCATTTTAAGTGATGCATGCAGTTATTGGAAATAGGCACTGGAAAGGTTTTCCTGCTCATGAGAAGGCTGATAGTCATTGCGAGGCACTCACGAAGCTCCATGCATTGATGATAACGATGGGATGAAATCAATTTGGCTCTTAGAGTCAATCCTCTACATGCAATAGGAGCATTAGTGAATACTTGGCAAGAATTACTGTCTCAGAGGCGCCCCCCCCCCCCTCCAACCCCTAATTGTTCTAGAAAAATCGTCGCCTAGGGTGGTAGAGGTGTGGATTTCTTGTTGCACCGAACGGCAAGTACCGTGTTCCAAATCACTTTCTTTGTCTGGCATGTAATAATGCGTGAAAACAGCAATAGGAGCAACAGACGCCTGGGAAAGTTTGACGTCGATTGAAGCTATATGAGGCATAAAACAAAAGGGATATTCTTTTTCACCCTTTCTTCAAAGGAAGGACGATATTCGAGTCGGGTCCGATAAGGCGGTCATGTATGGTTGGGAATCGGGCGGATGCGGGCAGATCGGGTGTTCCAAAACATTAGCCCGCTGGCCCGCGGAGAACACTAATTCGAGAACCACGTGCTCCTCTTCATGTTTTGCCACAGTCACCGTTCATCCTCGGCTGCAGCCTAATCATGGTTTCACTTATATATATACCTACGAACCTATGAACGCAGATCCCACCACACGTGAAAATTTTATATAATAAATATTTGACTGCCGCTCGAAAGTCATGAGACGGAAATCGGGTTTCTTTTTCCTTACTGAAGCGATGAGTGTTCTCGCCTTGTCCTCAGGTAGGTTAGATACTGAATTGCTTAGCTAGTCCAGACGTTAAACGTATGCGAATGTTGAGCTAATGCTGTTTTCCTCATGGTTCTTGAAATCGATTACATTGGTTTTATGATTTCCAGAAAACTTCGCCATAATGTTAGACCAAGTAACTTCCAGTCTCCTCTCTTTCATGCAGCCCTGAAGTGCCACTGTGACTCATGTGAAGACAACAACCTCACTTGTCAGACAAGTGGATTTTGCATGGCAACATCATCATTTTCGGAGGATAAGGTGCACACAGGATACAGGTAGGACTGGGCCTAGGTTGGTTTAATTAAGCTAGTCCTGTTTTCCCTAGCCAGATTGGGTCAGACAATGTATCAGTAGACTCAAACCTAAACCTATGTTAAGACTGCAGTATTTATGTTCCTTACAATATCACCTATAGTAAATAACTGGAAAAAGAACTCACCATAGCTTGGATCATGAAGTGATTCATAGATGAGAATGAAATACTCAGAATATTGCCATCCTATACCTAGGGAAGGTACCATGTACAACATTGCTGAAGATATGCATTCAGATAATACCAACCACTCAGGATTTCACTGAAGCTTTGAAAAAATTTATTTTGCAATATCCCATCTGCAATAATTCTTCATATCCCTTCATGAAGGATGTGCTACAGCATAGATTTGCATTAGATGTAGTTATTGGACTGAAGGATTAGTGATGCTAGGATTATGTTAGAGAAAATTGTGAGAGATTGGTTGTTTGTATATGCTACTTATTTCATTTTGAAGGAAAAACAATTGGCTAAAAATAGTTCAAAGATCAAGCTATGTATTGGAATTTATGGCAATAAATTTCCTCATGAGCTTTTCTCTTTTGCTTGCAATAGGGCTAGTATTGAAATTGCATTAATTGTAGATTTTTTTTTTTTTACTATAAGCTTAAGCCCATCTTCCTTCTGGAAGACATGGTGTATAGTACTAGTATTTAAACCTTCAGATGGTAGGGCTGTACTTGTTTGGCCACACCATCTGTGCTCATGGGAATACAACAGTACAGGAATGCTCCTTAATATTTGTGAAAAGTTTCTTGAATGATTAATTGATGATCTTGATTAGTTTCTTCAATTTTTAAATAACTTAATTAAAGCCTTTGGAGAATATGCCCACCATGCAAAAAAAAATTAACTACTGCACCTAGAGCTTACCATAGAAAACTCGCTAGAAGGGTTAAGGCTTACTTTACTACAGTCAATGATGACATGTTTCAATGCAAAAGAACAGGCTACAAAACAAAGTTTTTCATTTCTCTAGCATTGAAAGCCAGAAGTTGTACTATTCCTTTCTATTTACTAATAATGAGAATCTGCTTTTGCTACCTAGAAGAGGTTTTTCTTTCTAAAATTACATGTGGCTTTCAAATGTTCTTTCTTTTCTTTTCTTGTTTATTTCCCAATTATTGTTGTAAATTCTGGTAGTGCAACCAACTGTTTTGAGATACTTTTGATCAGAACATAGCTTGTTTATGCTCTCTGATGATTGACAACAATTTTGGATATACAAAAAAAATATATCGAGAGATTGGATCACCGAGAGCACAGGTGCTCATCAAGTTTGAATATGTCTTCTCTTGGAAAACAACCTCACATAACTGAAGGGTGTAGGTATTGGATGATGCTCAATAACTTCTACTCTGTTACAAGTGAAGGTAATGTATTTCATTTATGGTGGAGTCTTCATCTTCTCTTCTTCTTTTGCTTTTATTGAAGCAATTTCTTTGGAATTTGCAAAATTTGAGAGTTCTAATGTGCACCAGTTCCCTTCATCATCTTTATAAGTCAGTTTTTTAAAGTCCAAGTACAGGGTGCCCCAGAAACACCTCCATACGTCTAATTGAATAAAATTCCAAAGGTATAGAAACAACACTGAAGAATAATATATTGTATTAAAGGATTCTTCCTTAACTAAAAGATATACCATAGATATCTGTGTGGGCATTGACATTTCAATGTGGCATCCTTTTGAAGTGACCCCTTACTGCAGTGGAGCTTCAGAAGCTTATGATAACTATCATGGCTTCTCCACAATATCAGCAACATCTTTTCTTGCAGGATGGTGCCCCACCACATTACTCCTGCAATGCTCACACCATTCTGAATGAACACTTACCTGGATAGTGGATTGGTTGCAGAGGACTCTGTGAGTGGCCAGCAAGGTTGCCTGATTTGACAATTTATGATTTTTGGCTATGGGGGTTTTGAAAGGAGATGGTTTTGTCACCAAACCCCACAATGTCCCAGGCATCATTGCAGCCATACGCAACTGAATTGTTAATATTCCTCTGGCTACGATAAGAAAAGCTAATATTTATTTGGCTATGGTGAGAAAAGCAATGGATACTTTTCCCTCCTGATGTCAGATGTACTCCAATGTGGAAGGGAGTACTCCAAATGGATGCCATATTGAAATATTGATGCCAAAACACATTTTTGTGGTACAGGTTTTAGTGAAGAAGGGAACCTTCAATACTGTATATTATTGTTCAATGTTGTTTCCTTACCATTTGTGTTCTACTCTAATAAAAATGTAGAGAGGTTTCTGGGAAAACCCTGTAGTTCTGCCTTGGTTATAGATGAATAGACTATTTGAAGAATTCAACTCCTTGCTATAAAATCTTAGCACCAGAGAAGAGAAAAATTTATCCTATTTGCTTATCTTGTGTGCTTATGTGTCCATCAGTACAATATTCTACATCTCTCATATCCCTGAGATTAAGCTCCACTGTGAGCATCCCTTGCTAACTGCTTCCCAGAATGAAGACTTCACCACTTTGAATGTTGTAGTTATGGATTCATATGTTCCTATCATTCTCTCTGTGTTTCTGAAACTGTGGGTTGCAACCCCCAGGTGGTCATGAGGCCATAACCATAGTATGGGATGGGGGGAAGCAGCAATTACTTGAAATTTTTAAGAACTTATGTCAGCTGGCCAAACATTCTGACCTTGGGAACTGCATAACAAGATCTTCATATTCCTGAGAGCCACAAGACACACATGCATTCTTTAGTGCAAGCACTCCAATTTTATATATTATTCCCCCAGCTTTTCACTGTGAGCCATACTTGAATTGCTCAGGAGCTGCATGTGGCTTGCAAGCTGCAGCTTGGCCACCCCTAACCTATGCCTTAGGTTGTCTTCCATGAGAATTTATCTTCAGTGAGTCTACAAAAGCCAAAGTTCAGTCAGTCTGTCTTATTTTATTGAGCACAATTATCAGTACTTGGTTGTTTTTAAGCTCTTAATTTCCAGGGATAGGTATCCTTCAGCTTGCTATGGCTTTCAAGTTTTTGATTTTCAGGAATGGAATACAGATCCTGCAGACTCTATTTAATGCTTGCTTTGCCCTAATTGCATTTTGTAGCATTGCTGTTGAACTTTCTTTAAAAACAAAACCTGTTTTTCTTCTTAAGATCAGATTCTGTCAAATGGAAGCTCTCCTGGAATCTGGCAGAAAAGACAGTTTTCTGACTCTTAGCTTCCTGCTTTAGATTTCAACATGAGCTAAGAATGTATTGCCCAGTTTGACAACCACATGCATATTATTCTACCTTAGTTGCTATCATACTCCACCCATATCACTTGTGAAGGCCACCTAAATATGGTTTACAAAAAATTTAGGCTATCTTTTTTTTAGCTTGTGGCATTAGAAATACCATAGATTGCCAGGTGATTGATAAGTTTACCTGTACCCATGATATTTCCGAGAAGTCTGTCTAATTTCCAAGCTATGTTGATCTGATTGGTGTCTGGATTGTTATCCAGGTATGTTTAAATAAGTAAGCTTACAGTGATACATTAAGTTAAGTTATACAGGTTAAGTAAGCTTGCTGTGATACATGAATGTAAATATTTTCTGGAGCTTTAAATCTGCTTTTGTATGAGTGGCCTAGTTGATTACCCTTTTTTTCTGATTGAATTAATATCCCCCTATAGTGGATAGTAGGGAAAATGCAACATCCAGAAGCTTTGCTACATACGTACAGTGATAGACAACCAGCTTCGTGGAAGATGTCACTACCTGGAATTGATGGAAGTGCACCTATCAGGGGTTATGAATCCAATTTGAAAACATTGTAGCTAAGTAGTTGAACTATCTCAAATATGGGTTAGGTATTTATCAAAACTACTCTTACATGAAATATTTCAACTTTAGCCACTTAAATTTTATTTTTGAAAGTGAATCAATTTATCCATGTTGTACGAATTTAGTGCTACAGCTAGTCACCACCTATCACTGATTTGCATAATGTTAGGTTTAGGCCTAGACCTAGCATTAGCCCTAGAGGGATGAGAAGAATTGTGGCCAATAGCTCTTGTGAGGATACAGAACAAAACATTTCGTTCTAACCAAGGGCGTGATGTGAGCATGCTTTGTGAGTCAATATCATGACTGTCTATCGTCTTTCCTGAGTGGGAAATGCGTGTTGCAGATGATGTCAACAGTGGGTTATGTACATGGCATGCCTCATGTATTCTCTCATCTTGGGATTTTCTCTTCGTGACCACCTTCAGGGAGCTCACATCAAGGGCTTCTTCTGAAGACATGTTTGGACTTCGGACTTTACATTGAAGGTGAGTTTTGCCTTTTGGGTTAAGCTTACTAATAAAAGAGATTTAATTGGATGCTTTGTTTGATGCATGGCACATGAGATCTCTCTCTTTTCAATGCATGAATCTGTGATGCCATAAAAAAAGACATTGTGACATTTACAGGGGTACCTGAAAGTTGAAGTTTAAAAATATGCACGTGTAGTTATGAAATACCATATTATGTATGCTTTTTGAGCTCAGCTGATAGTCTGCTTATGGAACTTTCATTGAATTTATGGGTTGGCCATCTTCAACATTATGACAGAGACACTTGGTAGAGAATGACTTGAAAAGTTAAAAATCTTGCTGGATGGTCAACTAAAAGTCTTAAGTGCTCCTGTAATTTATATTACACCATTCCAAAGAAAAGCTGAATGCTTTCCTTGAGCTTTAGTGGATATTGCCCTTACTTTCCTTGTTCATTGCTCAAAATTCCATGCACTGATCAGGATTTCTGTCTGGCTGGAAGGACGCTTAGTTCCCCTTGATTTAGAATATAATACATGATGATTCATGTAGGAGTTTCAATACAGTGATCAAGGAAAGATGGAAGGAATCACCTTGTTTGTTATCTCTCCACTGCTCAGTTTTTTTGTTTGGAATGGTGTGCTTGGGATGACTGCATGTGTGGTCTCTGTATTGATGTAGTCTTTGACTCTCCTTGTAGTGCATAAGTAGAGATTTTGCCTTGAAAGCACTTGGTAGGCAGAGATAACCCTACTAGATTCTGCAAAAAAGTTTTGGGCTATATGCTTACCAGCAAAAGAAATATAAAATAAATATACACTCATGCTCTTGAACATTTAATGATTTCATATGCCACTTTTAACCTGAATGATTTTCAGCTTCCCAATTTTTAATTTTCTAACTGTTACATAATGGAGGTCTCAAATTATTATTTGTCTCCATCTGATAGTTTCACTATGTAATTACTGAAGCATCTCAGAAGTATCTAAGCTGTTTAGCATGTCTTGCTTGGCATGACAAGATACATAAGGTTTTCTTTTCATCAAATTGACTGTATCAGTGTGTCATATCCAATGAGAGCCTAGCCTGAATTACCTAGAACTTCTGCAGATTACTTGATAATTTCCTTCATGATTGTCTTCAATGCAAGTTGACTAGACTTGTCTGGAAATTCATTCATCACAATAGTGACCTATATGAAGGGTATGGATAAGGCTATAGAAGAATGGTTCTCATTAAGTGGCAAGTTTGGTTACTGAAATACATGCATAAATTATCTTTCTTAAAAAATTGTGAGAAGAGCCATGCCTGAGTCAACACTTTAGATCATTGCACTGTTAACTGTAGACATGGATATGCAGGAAGGTGTCTGCTCAAGTTGCAACCAATTTATTCATGTATATGTTTGATCTCTGGTATTAATCCCTTATCTGAGGAAGATATCATGCCCCTGACAAGGAAGGAGTCACAAGAAGGTCCAGCAGCAGCCAGCTGATTAAAGGCACTAAGTGTGAAGCTATGCTCACTGATTTCATTATGGAAATTGAATGTCATGTCTAATGCAGTTGTATTTTTGGAGCAAGAATAGGCCTCTACTGCACTCTACAATGTTCATGAATGGTGGACTAAAGATAGGTTGTGGAGGTACCTGTGACATTTCGCTATGATGCAATAGTTTCCTAGATTGATTGATGATCTAGAAGCGAGAATGCCTAACTGCATGGCACTGCTGCTGCTGCACTTATCGAAGTGTCATGTCTAGAAGCCTTCATTATGAGAAATTATATTATGAGTCATAGAATCTCTGAAATGGTATCAAGTTACTAGTTTTTATTTTCCTGAACAATCCAATTTTTACAGTCATTTTGCAAGAGGGTCATGTCTATGAAGCAATTTTCTGTTAAAAGTTCTCAACTTGGTAACAATGTCCAATTTCATGCTGCCAGATATGTGAAGGTGATCATTTACAAGGAGGGGGGGGGGGGGAAACATTGGAACTCCCTTCATATTCTAAGGATATGAGTCAAAATGTGACTTATGTCTGCTTCTAAAAATTAGGCAGACTTTATGTGACATGCAATAAAGAACCATGGAAGAACTGGGCACTGCACTAGGGGTGCATCATTGCGACTATTAATACAAATGGACTTACCATATCATATAATGCCTCCCAGAAATTTGATAAAGTGATTTTTGCATGTTGCATACATTTTTTGCATGATTATAATTGATGGAGGGCCAGTAAAGTAAATTGCTAGTGGAATAACTGATAATGGGATAATGACTTCTTATATGGCTGTGTAAGATTCTCCCAAGGACTTCAGACTATCAGTCATTGTAGTGAAAGGAAGTTATTGGTTTATGCAGGGACCATCCCTAGTTCTCTATCTTGAAGAAGAGAATAGCATGAGCCATGTCAGTTTTTATTTGCTTGTGTAGTGCAAAAGTGCAAGACAAAGGAACAGATAGACAGGAAAGAATACAATGATCCAAGTACCCAGAATCCTTTTTTGTTGTTGTTGTGCAGAATCAATCAGATATTTATTCTATTTAGCACTTGTCACTTATCTAGTGAATTTTTTTAATTATTGGCAGAGGAAAAGATCCAGAGTAGGGGACATTCTGAAAAGTTATCATCATTCCTGTTGTAGATCCTTTGATTGTCTGCTTTGTAAAGAACTTAACTTACAGCCATTTTATGCTTATGTCTGTCTGGTTCATGCAGTGATGGTTGATTTCCATCTGGTTAACAGCTGTGCTGATTCTAAAGGTGACCCCTGGCTTCAAAATGTTCATGATACTCGCTGTGAGACTGGAGAGGCAGGTGCTGATACCCGTGTATACTGCTGTAAGACTCAGGACTTCTGCAACAAGCACCTGCCATCATACATGAAGATTGCAACTGGAAATGGTGGAGAACATTTTACATTGCTATTATTTGCCATAGTCCTGGAGAAATTTTAGCAATGAATTTGTATTCATTTATTCATTATACTAGTCATATGCTACAAAACATGTTATAAATTTAATTCTGAAGCATTTTTCAATGCAAGACAGTGTAGCACTAGTATCACTAGTAGTAGTAATGTAGCACAATGTAGCATGTAACTTAAGCACTAAATAATCCTCATTTGTGAATTTGTCACCACATCCTCCAATGAGATCATACCGTACTGACATTTTTCACTTGAAGTATTTATGGCTTTTAGCTCACATTGGTCCTGAATTTTTTTAATAATCACCCATTCTGACTTGAGGCCTCTTGCTGCTCTTGTATCAAGAATGAAGGTTTTGACAAACTAAGAGGCCTGAACTCATAATGCATAATTGTGTCTCATTTGCCTTTTACCACATTGAGCTCAAATCAATGTCACAAATAATTTAAAAAATTTGATTCCTGAAATCTCCAAAATGTTGAATAACTGTTGTCATCTTTCATATGCTAACAGATCCATTTTTCCTCATTTCCATACATGTTTGGGTATTGCCTAGAATGGCTGAGAAGACTATATCTATGGCCAAACTGAAGATTGTTGTTCAGTGTATTTTTTTATTAGCACAACCTAAAAAAAATGGTTTAACTTCCTACATAATGAAGCTATCAAGTTGAAATTTGGTATGAACATAGATCTAACCCTTCTAGACTCACTTTATAGCAGAAGATNTGTTCAGTGTATTTTTTTATTAGCACAACCTAAAAAAAATGGTTTAACTTCCTACATAATGAAGCTATCAAGTTGAAATTTGGTATGAACATAGATCTAACCCTTCTAGACTCACTTTATAGCAGAAGATACTGGAATTGATCCCTGTTGATCTCTATGCACAATTGAACTTGACACTGCAACTTTTAAAAATTATGGCATAGAGCATCAACAGGAATGTAACTAATGCTGCTTATAATGTTCCCCCTTAACTGCAGAATGGTGTGAAGATTGTTGCAGTAAACAGTTTCCTTCAAGTAGCCCCATTATTAAAGATTTGATTATTCCATTTATGATGAATTCATCATTCAGTTTGAATACATTAAACTCACTAATGGTTACTTCTAGTAAGACAGCATCAGCTGCCTTACCTCAGAGAGGAGCATGGAGCACTTTCAGTTGTTCTTTGAAGACAGAATCGTGTTGAAAGACCTATAGCCACCAAGATCTGATTTCATACCACCTGATTACTTTCTTTTGGGGTCATTGTTAACTGAAACAACACTCACACCATTCCACAGCTTAAGCAAAACATTAAAAATGACATTTGCAAAATTCCTGTTGATGTATTATGCCTTTTTTTTTAAGCTTGAAGCATTGTGTTCAATTGTGCATAGAAAACAAGGGGATCAGTACCAGAATCTACTGTAATAAAGGTAAGTTATGCATGGTTAGTCCTCTATGTTCATGCCAAATTTCAACTTGTTAGCATTATTACTTAGGAAGTTATACTACTTTTTGTGGGTTGTGCTAATAAAAAATACACCCTGTATTAATTTGCAGATTTTCACATGACATTTCTCTTTTTAACAGTGGGGTGACCAGATATTTCTGGTTTTCAAGAAACTTGAGTTTGAAGATGCAATATCCTAGCTGCCATTCCCAGTTCCTCCCTCTTTAATCACCACAACCCCCAACCCTTCACCAAATATAAATTGGAAGTGGCAGAGGAAGACATTCTTAGATGCCCTCTTGTTGCTCAGCTTCTCACCCTTCTAGGTGACTCTTAGATGCCAATTTACTGAATATATGGGAGCATTTCATAAGTTCCTGCCACCCCCGGAAAACTGAAAATTAGATTTAAAAAAAAGTTATTCATAGTTCTTCAAAATAATTTCTGGTTGCCTTGTATGACACCTTCAGCCAGCACTCATGAAAAAGCAACCTGAGCTCTTCCAGCAGGGACCCCTGTTGTTGCATGATAATGCAAGCCCACATGCCAGTGAGATATTGTTCAGGAGTTCCTGCAGCACTATGACTGGGAGGTGTTGCCTCATCCTGTATACTCTCCTGACATGAGTCCCTGCAACTTTGACATTTTCCCTAAATTTAAAAATCAGCTGCATGGCAATTATTTTGAGGACATGGATAAACTATTCAAGACATTCATCTGCATCCTATAGCACCTGGTTACATCCAGCTCAGCTGATGGTATCCAAAGGCTTCCAGAACGCTGGGAGTGTGTCATTGAGGCCAACATAGATTACTTTGAAGGACAGTGAACAACCTTTTATGTTTAATTGCATTTTGCAGTTTTCCAGGGGGGGTGACAGGAACTTATGAAATGCCCCTCGTATCCCAGTATTTGCCAGAAAAAATCTTGTTACCCTACTTTACAGCATGGCCAAAAGTGCCTCAAAGATACTTTTCCTTGCCTGACAGATTATAAGCATGGTTCAGATGAGCCAAACATACTTATTAGATTATTTTTGGAAAATGTAACACTCTGACTGAAGTAAGGGCGATTTCTTCAATAGAATCTCTGTTCATATTGTACATATTGTATCAATCTTTTATTTGGTATCTAACTGATTTTTTTCCACTTTGCTGTTTATTTTCATGGGATACAGAAGAGGTCACAATTGGCTTGCCAGTATCATGTGGGCTTGTGGTTTTGTCAGCTGTGATTGCCTTGATTCTCATTTGGAAGAAGAAGAAGAAAAGGGAGAATGCAGTTTCAAGGATTCAACCTGTGATGGGATTTCCTGCAGAATCACTTGAATCTCTCATTGACACAACAGTGGGATCAGGTTCTGGTGAGCATAAAACACACTCTAAAAGGTATCTTTTGGTCAAGGTATTAAATAATTTTGGAATTATTTTTACTGTGAAAGCAATGGTCAGGGTACCAGAATTAAAACTAGTCTTTGTCCCAGAATCATGCCAGGATATCAGTAATGGTCAACAGGATGGCTAGTAACCATTTTATACCAACATCCTTTCATAAAAGGAAAGTTGCCCCAAGTAGTGGTGCCCTGTTTGGATGTACTTACTTTTTGACAATAAATAAAAAATCTCCTCCCTGGTTGGTATGGAAATTGATATGTAGGGGAAGGAAGGGCAAAATGGGGCGAGGGGCAAAACGGGGCAATGTAGATTTTAACCAAACCATGCCTGATATCTATTGCCTATTTACCCTATTATAACTGCCCATAACTGGTATAAGTTTTCAGGCACAGTGACACTCTCTCAAGAAGTTTGTAAACACACAAGGAGCAAAATAAGGAAACAGACTTTTCTTATTTTGTTTTGAGTTTTTCATGAGCGAAGCAAAGTACCATGGGAAACATTGGAGGCATCTGATATTTTTTCCTGCTGAAGGTGAAGATGTGAACTATTACATGAAGTCATAATTTTTTGCATAGGTCTCTCACCTTTTGCTTGGCAGTGTCTTAATTATAGACGGTGCTGAAGGTGCAAAATGGGGTGATGGTGAGGGGGCAAAATGGGGCAGTATAGCAGCTCTATATACAAGGGTGAGTCAACAAGTAAAGACACAAAGGTGAATTTCATAAATGTAATGGAACCTTTCAAGTACAAACTAGAGGTTATTTTTCCACATAATCCCCCTGCACACTGATACATTTGGCCCATCTTGCCATAGGCTTCCTAACACCCACAGCAAATAATTATTTGGACTGGTGTCGCAGCCAGACTCGAACAGCGTTCACTAGTGTCGTCATCAGCAAACTTTAGGCCTAATAATGCACCTTTTAAAGGACTTAATAGATGATAATTTGATGGTGCGAAGTCAGGATTGTAAGTTGGATGTAGCAGAACCTCCCAACCAAGGTTGCTGATTGTTTCCAGCCTTGCACTAACTTTTGAGAAGTTGAGTTCATTGTGCACAATGGTGTGTACTGTTGCATGGCAAACACCCGCAGCATGTGCAATTTTGTTGAGTGTTGTCCTGTGATCAGCCAACACAATCTCATTTATGCCTGCAACCACGGTTGGTCTGTTCACAGTTTTTGGTTGTCCTGGGCGATTCAGATCACACATGTTGCCCATTTTCCAGCCGTTCCACCCACTTATACACATTTCGAAGGTTCATGCAGTTACTTCCATACTAACCATCCTGCAAAAGATGTTGGCGGTCCTCACACCTTCTGACCATGGATGACTGGTTAATTGTACACTGTTCACGTTGTTCCACAACTGTACGTGTCACTTGTGGAGTCACCTTCTTTTTTTTCTTTTTTACAGGACAATGGCCCTTCTGGTGGCTAATTCTGTAACTGCATATGTAGGAGGTACCACCCTTCACCACTGAACAACCATTGTACCAGCACAGATGCACAATTTGTTACAAATAATTATTGTCTTTTCTTATTGACTCACCCTCGTATATATTCTCCTCTGGCTGAAATATCCATTACAATGGTGAGACTCAGGCTGATGCAATGGGTTACTGCTCAGTTTCTTTCGTTTGCTCAAATCCCAGTGAAGGTTGGGTTACCGGAATTCAACTCATGACAGCTATGCAGGCATCAATGGTGACATGGATGAGAACGTGTTTTTCTGTGACTTTTGGAGATTTACATTTATGATGAATACATGGATAACAATTTGAAACAGCAACCCTTTTTTTTTGCCATAAAAGTTTCATTGTTGTTTCCATACTGTGGCCTTAGTAAATAGGCATTAAATGAAAATATAGGAAAACATGAGAAAAAACCTTTTTATTTGTAGATGTTTCATTGCAGTTTCTGTTTATTGAACTTTCTTCATTGAAACTTGACCTTTGTAAGTAAGAATGAAGACCTGGAGGAAAAAGAAAATGCATCTGTTTGTAATTTGTGGATGTTTCATTGCAGTCTCTTTTCTGTGAACTTTGTAAATNAGATTATAAGCATGGTTCAGATGAGCCAAACTTACTTATTAGATCATTTTTGGAAAATGTAACACACTGACTGAAGTAAGGGCGATTTCTTCAATAGAATCTCTGTTCATATTGTCCATATTGTATCAATCTTTTATTTGGTATCTAACTGATTTTTTTCCACTTTGCTGTTTATTTTCATGGGATACAGAAGAGGTCACAATTGGCTTGCCAGTATCATGTGGGCTTGTGGTTTTGTCAGCTGTGATTGCCTTGATTCTCATTTGGAAGAAGAAGAAGAAAAGGGAGAATGCAGTTTCAAGGATTCAACCTGTGATGGGATTTCCTGCAGAATCACTTGAATCTCTCATTGACACAACAGTGGGATCAGGTTCTGGTGAGCATAAAACACACTCTAAAAGGTATCTTTTGGTCAAGGTATTAAATAATTTTGGAATTATTTTTACTGTGAAAGCAATGGTCAGGGTACCAGAATTAAAACTAGTCTTTGTCCCAGAATCATGCCAGGATATCAGTAATGGTCAACAGGATGGCTAGTAATTTTTTTACTAGCCATCCTGTTGACCATTTTATACCAACATCCTTTCATAAAAGGAAAGTTGCCCCAAGTAGTGGTGCCCTGTTTGGATGTACTTACTTTTTGACAATAAATCAAAAATCTCCTCCCTGGTTGGTATGGAAATTGATATGTAGGGGAAGGAAGGGGGCAAGGGGCGAGGGGCAAAACGGGGCAACGTAGATTTTAACCAAACCATGCCTGATATCTATTGCCTATTTACCCTATTATAACTGCCCATAACTGGTATAAGTTTTCAGGCACAGTGATGTTCTCTCAAGAAGTTTGTAAACACACAAGGAGCAAAATAAGGAAACAGACTTTTCTTATTTTGTTTTGAGTTTTTCATGAGCGAAACAAAGTACCATGGGAACATTGGAGGCATCTGATATTTTTTCCTGCTGAAGGTGAAAATGTGAACTATTACATGAAGTCATAATTTTTTGCATAGGTCTCTCACCTTTTGCTTGGCAGTGTCTTAATTATAGACGGTGCTGAAGGTGCAAAACGGGGTGATGGTGAGGGGGCAAAATGGGGCAGTATAGCAGCTCTATATACAAGAGTGAGTCAACAAGTAAAGACACAAAGGTGAATTTCATAAATGTAATGGAACCTTTCAAGTACAAACTAGAGGTTATTTTTCCACATAATCCCCCTGCACACTGATACATTTGGCCCATCTTGCCATAGGCTTCCTAACACCCGCAGCAAATAATTATTTGGACTGGTGTCGCAGCCAGACTCGAACAGCATTCACTAGTGTTGTCATCAGCAAACTTTAGGCCTAATAATGCACCTTTTAAGGGACTTAATAGATGATAATTTGATGGTGCGAAGTCAGGATTGTAAGTTGGATGTAGCAGAACCTCCCAACCAAGGTTGCTGATTGTTTCCAGCCTTGCACTAACTTTTGAGAAGTTGAGTTCATTAGCCTTGCACTAACTTTTGAGAAGTTGAGTTCATTGTGCACAATGGTGTGTACTGTTGCATGGCAAACACCCGCAGCATGTGCAATTTTGTTGAGTGTTGTCCTGCAATCAGCCAACACAATCTCATTTATGCCTGCAACCACGGTTGGTCTGGTCACAGTTTTTGGTTGTCCTGGGTGATTCAGATCACACATGTTGCCCATTTTCCAGCCGTTCCACCCACTTATACACATTTTGAAGGTTCATGCAGTTACTTCCATACTAACCATCCTGCAAAAGATGTTGGCGGTCCTCACACCTTCTGACCATGGATGACTGGTTAATTGTACGCTGTTCACATTGTTCCACAACTGTACATGTCACTTGTGGAGTCACCTTCTTTTTTTCTTTTTTACAGGACAATGGCCCTTCTGGTGGCTAATTCTGTAACTGCATATGTAGGAGGTACCACCCTTCACCACTGAACAACCATTGTACCAGCACAGATGCACAATTTGTTACAAATAATTATTGTGTCTTTTCTTATTGACTCACCCTCGTATATATTCTCCTCTGGCTGGAATATCCATTACAATGGTGAGGCTCAGGCTGATGCAATGGGTTACTGTTCAGTTTCTTTCGTTTGCTCAAATCCCAGTGAAGGTTGGGTTACCGGAATTCACCTCATGACAGCTATGCAGGCATCAATGGTGACATGGATGAGAACGTGTTTTTCTGTGACTTTTGGAAATTTACATTTATGATGAATACATGGATAACAATTTGAAACAGCAACCCTTTTTTTGCCATAAAAGTTTCATTGTTGTTTCCATACTGTGACCTTAGTAAATAGGCATTTAATGAAAATATAGGAAAACATGAGAAAAAACCTTTTTATTTGTAGATGTTTCATTGCAGTTTCTGTTCATTGAACTTTCTTCATTGAAACTTGACCTTTGTAAGTAAGAATGAAGACCTGGAGGAAAAAGAAAATGCATCTGTTTGTAATTTGTGGATGTTTCATTGCAGTCTCTTTTCTGTGAACTTTGTAAATAGGCATAACATGAATACAAGGAATAACATGTGGAAAATCATTAGTTTGCTATTCGTAAATATGTCATTGATGTTTCTGTTCTTTGACCTATCTAAGTAGGCATATATTATGAATAAAAACACTGTAAAACAATATTTGGAAGTGCCATTTTGCCCTGCAGAGGCACCCCATTTTGCCTATGGGTGGGGCAAAATGGGGTATTTGACACCAACTTTTAGAATTGTCGGGGGAGAAAAACCGTAGCCAGTTTCACAATGAAGTTGAATACTAGTTGTAAGTAAGATGTGAAAGGTACACCATACCAATCCACAACATGCTACATCAATTCCTTGGTACTAAATTTTGCCAATTTTTCTGAACTGCCCTGTCCCGTTTTCAGACTTACCCTGCTATCCCTGTGCTTCATCATCTGCCCTACTTGATGGATTTGACTCCCAGTAACTTCTTCTTGTTCCCTTAACTAAAGATTGTCCTGAGAGGAAGGAGATTTCAGAACATTCAAAGCTGCATTACCAACATGATGCAAGTGCTGCTGGCGATTTCAAAAACTAGTATCAGCAATGCTTCAAGCTGCTGAAAAAACACAGGAAAGTTTGTGTAGATGCTGAAGAGGACTACTTTGAAGGCTATAGGTACCAGAGGCCAGAAAGAGTCACCACAGCATCATAAAAAATTCAATATCATAACTTTTTGATCACATCTCATAGATGCATATGGGAGGACACCTGTCAACTTCAATTTTGAGTAAATTAATATCTGACAGGGGATATGATTCAGGGGTAATATGAATCATTACACTTGGTATAAACTGATGGATAAGGGGATAGTCTCCATTTAGTCTTAAGAAGCAATACTCTTGGCTGAAACACTGCTGATATTTTGAATTTTTGTGTATGCATTCAAACTGTGATGAGATCTGAGTTTTCTTGTTTTTCAAATCAATTAAATTTTTAATTTGGCATGACAAAAATGGAATCTTTACTTGTGCA